>JBBYHQ010304182.1:0-68642 GCA_038382645.1 Spergularia azorica | reverse complement strand
GCCTAGCAGGCGCCGTAACTCTATCCATTCAATTCCAAATTCTAACACCAATTCAAACCTTAAAAACCCAGAAAAAAATTGATCTTCATACTAATCAGTGAAACCAATACTATGATCAACATCAAACACAGGTTGCACAAACCCATACACTACCTTTCTCCATCGCCTCTAAGCAGGAGGCGTAAGTTTGACGATTGTAACACCACTACCAGCCCAACACCACCAATGGATCCCAAATTCCCAACATATGATAAAATCAAAGATCAATGGCAATACCCAATTCAAATTGCATTCAAATTGAATTCAAATCTTCAAAGAAATCAACTTTATCTGAATTTGAGCAATAAATAAGCAAATTTGTAAACACCCACCTCAAAAATGGAGGAAACGAGCTTACCACCTTCAGCGAGCATCGTCAATGGCAGCCGATAAGGCCATGGAGGAGAGAGAAACGAGCGGTAGAGTAATGTACACGATCAAATTGATGTGAAAATGTCTGACGAACGTAGAGTGATCGTTGTCTGATGAAGGGGTAGTATTTTCACTTTTCAGGCACTGGTTCGGTGGTTCCAGGTTGGTGACGGTTCAATACGGATTGTGCCAAATGATACGGGACTTGGTCGAACTCTATCTAGTGTGGACGTAGCCTATATTCAAATTCAGTTCGAAAGATTTACCGAGTCTTTTGAGTTTGGTTACTACAGTACAATATAAGAGTGAGGTTATTTGTCGGCTCGTCGTTAGGCCTGGGAAATGAGGCAGGCCGCCGTTAAAAGCCCACGATCGACCCTTTTAAAGAGGGTCAAAGCCGGAAATTTATAACCTACCCTCGGGGGTATTTGGCAATCTTGTACCCTGAGACGAAATTCATTTTAACTTCAAAATAAAACTACTCTCTTCAATCATAAATTTATTTGTTTTTTAATTTAGGTTATTTTTGGCAAAACTAGCTGAAATAGTAGCTGAACGCTAAAATAGTAACTAAATACTGAAATAGTAGGTAAAAACTGAAATAACAGTTGCAACAGTAGCTGAAAGTTTTTAGCTGATAGTAAGAGGAGTGTTTGACAGAATTAATTGATATAGGAGCTTGTATATATAAAATTACATAAAAAAAATAAAAAGCATTATATAATTTTTATCTCATTTTATTTTAGTTAATAAATGAGGGTAAATTAGAAATAAAATTATGATAAGCTAGCTTATTTTTAAATAAGTTACATGAGGTAACTTCTTAAATGAGCTAACATATTATTTGGTCAAAGAGTTTAAAAAACTAGTCAAATAAGTTGTTTTGGCCGAATAAGCTAATATAGCCTTAATTTATGTTTTCTTTCAAGGGGTACAACAAAACAAAATACCCCCGGGGATATGATATAACGATTGGTCAAACCCCAGCCTATCTAACAATGGGGCGGGTAGAGAAAGGGTCATGCCCTTTAAGAAACGACGCGGGTCTGGCCCTATTAAAAAAAACACGGGCCCAAATTAGAAGTCGGATTATAGCAAAACACCCAAACACAGGCTTGTTTATCTCTACTTTCTCTCGCTATAAACAAATTCATTTCTCCAATTTCATTTATCTCTACTTTATCTTGCTATAAACAAAAAAAAAGACGTCAATTCTGTCAAGCTCAGTTTTCTTTCTCCTCCAAACTCTCATCTTTTCTCATTCTTCATTTCATGTGATTTCTCTGCATCTCCATAGTCTCTCTCTCCTCTAAATTCATTGTTTTTTGGGGAAATTTTGATTTCACTGATTTTTTTTTTCTTGAATTTATTTGGTTTCATTGATTTTTTTTCCTAAAATTTTTGTTTTTATTATTCTTTTGTTGTAATCGTATTTATACTTTTGATCTTTGATATTAATTGAGACCTCTAGATGAGGAATTTTTTGCTTCTTCTTTGTGTTGGTGAGATATGGTGGACACAAACAGAAGAAGAATCCTTCAAAAAAAAAAAGAGAAGGAGTGAGAGAGGGGGGGTAGAGGGCTGTAAAGAGGGGATGAAACGGGTCAGGGTTGAGTTCGGGTCAAAATGCGTCATGACCCGCCCCGCCTCGTTTGAGAGTGACTCTGACCCGCCCCGCCCGTTGCCCAGGTCTACTCGTCGCCCTTGAATAATAAGGGCGATGTTAGCAATAGGTCCGGCGATAAATAGATCTTCACCAATATACAAATAGCTGCACTTGAAATAAATTATTCTTAGAAACAATCCACTTTTCAAATTCAGTCCACTCGATTTTTAACTAGACATGAACTCTAGCTCGGACATAGGAAAGGAAGTAGTTAACTCAACTTGTAAGGTGTGTGAGGCCAAGTATTCGAGAAAATTCTAAGTTGTTTTATCTTTCAAGATCAACATTACTTAAATAATGTATTAGAGATATGGTTCCATACGCCATGTCATCAGTTTGAAGAGATTATGAATCACTAGTACTCTTTATTCCGGCAACGCTATCATATTCTTTCTAATTGCACAACTACAACCTACCTTCGCCACTTTCGTAATGAAATAATCATGGAAATGAAGCATTATAAACACATGAATGTTCTTATCAATTTTAAGACCGCATTTTCGTGGTGAAACAATATAACTATCTAACCATGACAAATTATCATACTCCCTTCAGTTCTGAATGATCTTCTTGTTTCCTTTTTGAGCCAGTTCTAAATGATCTTCTCCTTTCCTTGTTTGTTATCTTATTTGTGGTCCTAATAGATTGTGACCCACCTAATAATATGAGTTTTTTTTTTTTTTTTTTTTTTATCAGACTACATCTAATAATATATTTAATTTGTTCAAACTACACCATAAAATAAAATTTGGCAAACTATACTTAATAATTATCTTTATTTGTTAGATAGGCTACACCTAAAGTCGATTTTCGGCTCTCTTTTGTCAACCATGGTGGTTTGACCACCTCTTGCCACCCATTAGTAACACTTTAGTCACCCCTGAGCCATCAAAATTTGTCCCCCCAAATGAATTGTTTTTTTTCTCTCCCTTTAAATGTTTCTCCGCCAAAACTACCTATTTGCCCTTCTAAATGGATTTTGGTATGTAAACAATGGAAGGAACCTATTATTTTTTATTTTATTTTTTTGAGCTAGGAAATGGTATGGTATTTGGAGCGAAATAGAGGTGGTGTTGGAGGGAAAGTGCAGGAAATGACCATGAAGACGTACCATTTTTCCCTCATACCATGCAACAACTCTCAATTTTATCACTATTTCTCTCATCTCCCAACTATACGAATAATGTAAGATAATTCTGATATATTCGGGCCTTTGTTGCTCATAACTTCATACCCATAGTCCGTTGCTCCTTTTTAAAGTTCTTTGATAAGTTTGTGTCACAGCATCCTGTAGCCAAACAGCAATGGCAAGATTAAAAGGTTACAGAATTATTAACAACTCAAGAAACATACAAGAGTATGTGAAATCATTGAATCAATATATATTCTCTACAAAGCAGGTGCCTGAACTTAATTACTATTCTTGTATCTCGTATTCCAACTATATGTGGTTTCTAAAGACTAAAAAAAATTGTCAACGAACAACAGTGCAGGTAACGCCAGCCACGCGCATCACATAAATGTAGAAGCACCTGAATAAAACTGTAGTACTTGATTTCCGAAATTGCTGCAAATTACTTGAATTGAGATTCAAAATCCTCAGCCATTGACTGAGTTCAACTTATCCAGCAACAACCTGAAAGCAAACATTGTTTGGTTCAGAAGAGACAGCAATAAAAGAATAATATAGATGATTTAGGACAGGGCTGGCATCAGAATTGTTCTATTCCATTTTGTGTTGCACACGTGAAAGCAACATCTTTGAACTTTGCGGTACCGTTCGATCGTGTTCGTAATTTTTTTTTTTGACATCAATGAACTGGATTTACTCCTTTTTTTACCTATTGTGAAACGAGCCTAGTATTTCTTAATTTCAGTAAGTAAAAACATAATTTCATTCTATTTTTTCAATGTTTTTAGTTGTTTTGGTGTTTAATAAATATCTAAATAGTTTAAATTGTGTTTTAAAAACAAGTTTTTTAACTTTGGTGTTTTATAAATACCAAATACAACTTTGGTGTTTTTTAGATCGCACCGTCATTACTTTGGTGGCTAAAAAATACTTCTTTGCTTCACACCGCCCTATCCAACAACATACTCTCTTCAAGTCCTAGGAAGCTCAAAACGAAAAAACTTTGTTAAGAGTCCATTATGAATTTTTGTTGCTGCCTTGTCCCTCTTAGTTTCAGGGTGCCTATCATATGCTACTTCTGTTTCATTTACAAGTTACTTGTTGTAACGTGTAACAGATTCAAAGGGATATTTGGTAGATGAATATGGCTTTGGCTATATGAAGATTCAATTTGTAAAAGAAATAAAGAGCTCAACAAAGATGCTTAAGGTGTTGTTGCTTGTTTTTTTAACATTTAACTTTTCACCTCATGATCTTCGCAATTTCAATTTTTTCGATTGGCATAAACAGACTATTCTAAAATGTAAGCGGGATGAAAGTCTTGTGATGAAGTTAAACTTTGGACTGAGCTATGTGATAATATGGCATAAAAACTTGTTTACAAGTGCCAAAATCTTTGCGCTCTCGCTCTATCAGGTTTAGGACGCCTCTCATTTAGACTTCCCATAATCCTAGATTCTACGAGTAATTGTGAAGTTTGTTGGACATGACTTGAGCTTGTGCCATGCCTTCGTAGAGAAAATCAATGATGGAGAATTGTAGGAGAAGAAGATGAGTAGTTTTTTTTTTTTTTTAAGCGCAGATAAATAATTTAAGAGGTAAAATAAATATTAACATTTATTTATTTGTTTTGGTGTTTAATAAATACCCAAATAGTTGAAGTGTGTTATAGAAACAAGTTTTTCAACTTTGGTGTCTCATAAATCCCAAATACGACTTTGATGTTTTTTAGATACCACCCTCCTCACTTTGGTGCCTAAAAAAACTTCTTACGGAGAGACTCTATCCACATGGAGGACTTTATTTGATTCTTTTTGGTTTCTTTGTTTGATTTTCCTAACTTTTTCCCAAAACTTTTCCTTACCACATGTTCAAAGTTCATATGTTTTTCACTATTTTTCAAACTTTTATTTATTTTGATGACTTTGTAAAACTCTTTTTGAAAGTGTTACAATATTCCTAAATGGTTCACAACGTTTTTTTTTTTTTTTTTGCTTACACAAGACGGTTACTAAATGACGATTCATGTTAGCTGACCCCAAATCATTTTGGGACTAAGGCTTGGTGGTTGTTGTTGTTGTTGTTGTTGTTGTTGTTGTAAGAGCCTAAGACAACCCAAATGAACCAACTTGTTAAGAAAAGACGCCAATTAATTGAATCTCTATACTAAACAAAATTAGATGTCTAGATTTTTTTTTTTTTTTTTTTTTTTTTTTGGCAGCCTTCTGATATTCAAATCTTCAAGGGATAGGGCCGCATACAGATAATGCTTCATATCTCTCTCTCCGTGCCAAGAAAATGTCAGCAGTAACTAGATGAAGAGTCTAACGATAACAATACTCAAGAGGGGGGTGAATTGAGTACTACTTTTTCGACTTTGTGTGACTAGAGAGAACAGTATGTTGTTCTGTACCACAGGCTAGAGATTATAGCTTGTAGTAGTACACAACACCATGAATAAATCAAAGCAATGTAAAGCGGAAGCAAGAATCACACACGCAAATTTCAGGTGGTTCGACCTCAACCCAAGGTCTACATCCACAACTTCACTAGAAATTCTTCCCTACACTCTCAACCCAAGACAAGTAATGGATTTGCACAATCAACCCAATTGTACAAAGTCTGAGTACAACCCTGTACCCCAAATTCTCACTCTAAAAGAGAAAGATTACAATACTGTATCTCAACAATTGCTTCAATGAAAGCGGATAGAGATAACTTTAACCTAGCAATGAATAACAAGATGAATCTGATAAGCGTCAAGGTACTGGACGTTTTTCTAGAATTTTCTCTTATAAAACGTCTGACTTATTCTAGGGTGCAACATCACGTTATAAAGCCTGTAGGTTTTCAATTAAATATTGACCAAATTAATTTCTTAATTGCCAACCATAAATAAAAGATAATTATCTTAATTATAGAAATTTAGAGTCCTAGTTAAAGGAAACAAAATAATGAATTATCTTTAACAAAATTATCAACTTATTTTTATCAAGAATCACTTAAAAGAAAATAAGAAATATTGATAAAAATATTATTTTCTTAATCAAAGCAAACGTCGTATTTCTTTTGAAAACTCTAGCCAGAAATCGTCCAATACCAAAATATAGAACATACCATAGTTCTGTTCTCAGCTCTGAACTTGTCAAGTAGCAAGAACAGTACTCAAGTCTGTTCCATGTAATATAACAAGCCCTTCAATACAGACTCACCAAGTTACTCACCGTTACAAAAGACTAGAACACGAATTCTTTTAACTAGTCTTCTCACGAATGATCAATCTCTTCCTTCATTATCACCTGAAACACAAGCTCACTAAAACCGATCATAAGTGGTTAGGGAATAAACATTCATAGCTCTTGTCATCATCAAAACTTACATGGGTAGTTCAACACTGGTTCTCCATGCCGTACTATTACCTAACGACCAAAGAGAACCCATGAATAAGTAAACGTTGTGAAAGAGGCACATGCAGACAACCAGACATATAGAATAAAAACTAAATGTAGCATTCTGGTGCACTAAACTGATATCGTGTACAAAGGATACATGCAGATAAAGTTATGGTTGTTTGAATCAAGCCGTAATAATATGAACCTGGAACACAAAACCACAGTCTACAGCAAAGAAACAAAAGTTACATACTTCATCTTTCCCTTATTCATCATTTGCGCTGCTCTCAATTACACCTCCCTGAGGGAATCTTTCATTCAGCCATTCCTGGGCAGATGAAACTAAATTATACACCATAGCCATTTCAACTTATCAGCAGCCTACATTAATCACAAAAACAAACAAGATATAGACAAATCAAAATTTAGGTCACATATTATAAACTTCACTAAGTGCCTTTAAACACAACTTATAGATACCAGTTTCGGATTCCAATGTGAAAATCCCAGTGCATTGAACAGACGAGAATATTAACATACACTGCCATAAACTTACAAACAACTGAAAATGGAAACTCCATGAGTCATGCAATGGTAACAGGGACTTGATGATGTAAACTTACATTCTTAAACGTTTAGCGATTAGACCTATTCCCTACACAGTTCACATAAATGATTTCAATATGGAATACAGTCTACACTAGCCCTTACAAGTAACAGCGAATACATCACACACCTTGCCAAAACCCTACCTTAGAAGATATGCTTACTGGGTAGTGGAATTGGTTGTTCACGGTATTAAATTACTAGATCAGAAATGCATCTGGAGGGGCTTTACACTATTAAAGTAAGATGAAACGTTTTACACACCTACATCTTCCATTAAGGAAAAAAGAAAGGGGCACGAGTCATGTCTACACTAGAGATCTGTTCCGCAGTCTAACTTCAAACGCCAAAAATTTCAGATCAACAAATAAAGTCGGATTTATATTAGAGAGACACGGACTAGTCACTCATTCATATTGGAATTCAAATATTATCTAGATTTTTAAAAACCCTCAAATGTATGGACCTCTAAACCTTAAATGAAATAATTTTAGACATATGAGCAAATGTTTTTCTAACCGACACCTTTCAACATCTAATAAGTTTTATCTTTGATAAATTAACTCGGCAAAGTCTCATATGAGACGGTCTCACGATAATTTATTGTGAGACGGATTTAGTTGTTTAAAAAGTGAACCGTTTACATTCATTGTGACCATTATATTTGCTTTACAATTATTTTTTCAATGGTCGATCATATGCCTAAAACAACATCAATCGTTTTTTTCAAGGCAGAACTATACTCCACTTCATACCAAAACGAGAACACGACTTAAAAAGAAAAGTGCAAGACTAACATTTGAAGTAGATGGATGTTTATAAATGGACAAGCACTAGTAAAACACAAACAAAAAAGAATCACCACACATAAGGAAGAAATTTGTCCATTGAAGCTTAAAAAAAGCATTTTTTTTTAATAAAAAGAATACACTGTAGACACATACGAATAAATTTCTTTATTCTTCATACTTATTAAATCAATAAAATAACAAAAAAAAAAACAAAATAATAAAATAATAAAATACTGTGTGTGGGAAAACAAGAGAAAAAACAAGGATGGGCATCCCATTTATTTTATTTTCCATTTTAATCCTTCTATTGATGAAAATACAAAAGGAAAAAAAAAAGAAAAAAAAGAAATCCCATTTCTATCCTCTGAAAATCAGGACATCATAGAGAGAGAAAGTGAGAGAGAGAAAGAAAAGAGAGGAAGGGGAGTTGAAGAGAGAGAAATCGAAATCTGATTGTTCGAATGTTGGGGAATCACATATAAAGCTGACATTTTTTTTTTCCCCAATTTAATTTTTCTTATTATAATTTTAATCCAATATCAAAACTTCGTGTTTTTTTTTTCCTTTTTTTGTTGTTGTTTTAATTTGATTTGATCTTCTGATAAAACATCAATTCTTATTAATTTTATCAATCGATCAAATCAAATCAATTTTATACATATTAATAATTAATAATAATTAATATAGTAATTTAGGGGAGAAGGAGTAATTGTTATTTCGTTGTTGTTGATGTGGATGTGGATGGAGTGAGTCAGATTTCGGGGGTTGATTTTGACCTAGGAGAGAGAGAAAAGTATAGAGAGAGAAAAGGGGAAAATGAACGGCGGCGATGGTGGTGGCGGCGGCGGCGGTGGTGGTGGTGGTGGAGGGGAAGCGTCCGGCGTTGGAGGACCACCGTCAGCTCCGTTAGAGTGGAAATTCTCTCAGGTCTTCGGAGAGCGAGCGGCGGGGGAGGAAGTTCAAGAAGGTGAGTTGTATTTAATCGTATTTGGTAGATGAGATCCGAATTGGAAATGAATTGATTCAGCTGATTTAGTATTAATTTGGGGGTTTTGGGTAATCGATCTGATGTTTGTGTGTGTTTAATTTGATTGTCAAATGTTAGAATTTGTGGATGTTATTGTTGATGACATGCAGAGATTTTTAAGATTATTAGTTGCGTGTTATTATAGTATGAATCATGTGTATGATTGTGATTATGTTGACATGGGGGTTGGCAAAAATGTGTTTAGTTTAGCTGTGGGAAGTTTTCGATTTGCTTGGACGCGAATAGGTTGGGTGAGTAGATGAACGGGTGAGGGCCGGCTTTGAATTCGAGTAGGAAAAGGGGTATAGGAATGGGGTTGAATGAGGTTTGGTTTTTGATTGTTATGGGTTCAAGATGGTGCCTTTGGACTTGCTGTGCTGATCGGTGCTTTTCCCTGTCTATAGTCTGAGCTAATCCGTGCATTTTGGAGGTTTTCCATAGGCAGTTTCGAGCTTTTTTTCCAAGGATGAACTTAATTTTTTTACACAAGTGCGGGGTTCTGACTTTGTGAGTAGGTGGCTGTTGGATAAGAAGATATTGATGGGTTTACTTGCTTTTACACTCGGGTGAGGTGATTGGATTTTGGCAGAAAAGAATACAGCTAGTGGTTAGGTAATAGTTGGAAAGAGGGAATCAAGCTCAGTATTAGGTTCAATCAGATAACTGGGCTGTGGAGACTCAGAGACGAGATGCGAAGTATGCAAACATTGTAAACAATACTTTTGAGCTTAGTTTACTTATTACTGAGAATTCAGCAACATTGTAACCGGTGTTACTTTGTGATTCCTAGTGTTTGAATGAAGATGATATGGGGTATTTGGGTTTCAGAGCATTTGGTTGCTGCTATTATTGATTATATCTGGAAACTACACTTGTGGTTGGATATTTGGGGTTTTGACTTTGTTAATATCATTTGACCTTGTTAGAATTGAAGGGTGCATTAGTTGTGATATGTTATTTGTCTGTGTTGCTTTTGTTTGAAACAAAGATTCTTGAACTGAGGATGTCTTATGTCTGCTATTGAGGTGGGGGTGGTGGCTTCGAGGCTATGTATCTTACTTGCATCACTTTAACTGGACTTGAAGGGAATGTTTTAACTTTCTGAGGGTGATAAACTTGTAACAGAACAAATTAAACCATTGACTTTTATATGTAATGGTACTGTACTGCTAAAGATAATCTGAACTTTCATCTGAACTTGTAAAGACGTAGATGATAGTGTTGCACATAGGAGCTGGATAAGTGGATATGACCCAAGTAAATATGACTATTTTTTGCTATTTTTTCTTCAGTTGACATCATTTCAGCTATTGAGTTCGATAAATCTGGAGATCATCTGGCTACTGGTGACCGTGGTGGTCGGGTGGTTTTATTTGAAAGAACCGACACAAAGGATGTGAGTCTTTTACATCCCATCTTATTCACACAATTTTGGGCTTCTGCTCATCTGTTTTCTGTGCCATAATGCAGCATGGTATCAATAGAAGAGATGTGGAGAGGATGGACTACCCACTTAGCAGGCATCCTGAGTTTCGTTATAAGACAGAGTTTCAAAGTCATGAGCCTGAGGTGACATCCTTATAACGATTGCATAGTCGCATATCAATAAAGTTGATGTCAACCCTCAAACTTTTACTTGCGTTGCTGATGATGAGTTTGGTTTCTCATTGATCAGTTTGACTACCTCAAAAGTTTGGAAATCGAGGAGAAGATTAACAAAATCAGATGGTGCCAAACCGCGAACGGTGCATTGTTTCTTTTATCTACGAATGATAAGACCATCAAGTTCTGGAAGGTAGGCATTTGTGCGTCTGATGTAGTTCGTCTCAATTTCTACATTTGTTTCTGAGAAGACAGAATTTATCTTTTTGGTTAAGTGTTTCTTTTTTCTTTCTATGATTGGAGTGGGAATGGGTCTTGGACGTCTATGTGGTAGAAGCTTAAACTGCAGTGAGCCATTGATATATGTATATACACCTTTACCTCTCTTTCTTCTGAGAAAAACATGTTAGAAAGACAGTAGTCGTTGCATTTATGAGGCTTGGTGTCGTTCTTGAAAGTTTTGATCATGGGTGATTTCTGACAGAGGAGTGACGGTACCTTGTTGATCCAATTGATAATGTTCAAGAGCCAAGTAAAGTCCAGCCATGGTGGCATCACCTTTATGTAAACTTAGCTGTAGGCTTTCCAAGGCTAATTAAGATTCTGTCACAAATTTATTTGAGTTTGCAAAAGAGCTGATCTAGTACCCAACAAAATTGAGAATGATAGTGCTCATTTCTGTTGTGTTGATGCTTTGTCCCTTGATCAATGGCTTTTTTTCTATGATGTTGGAATATGTACCGATTGGAAATGCCTGGTGACAACACCAGTAAGAGACTTGTCATCATGGCCAGTAGTTGTGTACAAAACCATTTAAGGCATAGCCTGTAGAGACTTGTCATCATGACCAGTAAGAGGCTCTTAATAGTGCTGACTTATCAACCAAGATTCTGGGGATGTGAGAATTAACACAACTTCTTATTTTATTTTTGGAGGTGGAAGCCCTAACAACTGGGCTCCCAAATGACTCTCACTTGCTCAGCCACAAGCATTTTGATTTTGTTCTGACCACAATGTCGTAGTTGTTTGGTGGAACAGTAATTTATTTACACAGGTTGTGTTAATCAATCCTGCTTTATTTCAGTACTGAATGTACAGTTGGGACTCAATCATCTGTGAAAGTACACATTAGAAATTAGCTCCATGCACTGACTTTCTGTACTGTATCGTTGCAATTTCTTTTTATAATTTTGGCTGAGATCATACCCTACTAATGAAGGTTATTTCATTAATGTTTGGGTGAACTTTGCTCTTTCTTCATAGATCTGTCTATGCTGTGCTTGCAATTATGTGATTCTATGTTTCTTTTACTTTCTCGTGAGCACTCAGTTGATCTTTTTACTTCTTGACTGCAGGTTCAAGAAAAGAAGGTAAAAAAGATAGGTGTCATGAGTATGGAAGACAAAGCTGCAGGGAACGGTTGCATTCCAAGTTCAAGTGTTACGAAACAGCATATTCCAAATGGAGGTTATGCAGATAAATTATCCAGTTCGTTGAACGATGAACTATCCTTTCCACCAGGAGGAATATCTTCACTGCGCTTACCTGTGGTAGTTGTACCCAATCTAATATTCTTACCCCCCCCCCTCCCCCCAAAAGAATGCCTACTGTTAGTCCTTCTAGGGATTCTATCATCTCTAGGACAGAAGATACTGATTTATCAATCAGATGCATTTGTGATATGCAGAACATGATGTTTGTATGGTGTCTCTTATCTTGTTGAGAACGTTCAAGTTTCAACGTCACTTTTAGTGACAGCGTTTTGGTGGACCATATAGCTCCAGGAATAACGTCTTAAATTTCAAACTTGAATGGTTATAACTGCATCTTATAGTATGCTTTTCTGATGCAGTTTGTCGTATATTGTAGAAAAGGTGGTGTCTTTTGTAACATTGGGTTATCTCTGCATGGCTGTGCATATTTAAGGACTCATTCTGCTTGTGGTAGATATACATTGATGAGTTTATCGGATTCTTTTTTGCTACAACAGGATAGCTTGTGGAAAACTAAGCAAACACTGAAATTTGTCTTCTTATCATCTTTCTGGTTCTATTTGTGATCTTGATCTGACTCTCTTTCCAACTAATGGGACTATTGCTGACGCTTATGTTGACTGATTTGAATTCATAGGTCACCAGCAATGAGACCAGCCTAGTAGCTAGATGTCGAAGAGTTTATGCTCATGCTCATGATTATCACATTAATTCGATTTCAAATAATAGGTAATGTTTCCTTTGGGTATCATTGTAGTTTAAAAAGCTTTAGTTGACTGGGATGAGGACATGTTCGTTTTATCAGGATTCTCCTTTGAGAAATTTGTTTTACAACATTTGCTGCATCCTGTCTTTCTTTCAATGTTGTTTATAACTTCTATTCTTCAGGTTGTTTTTTCCCCCTTAAAGTAAGAACTTGGACATTGCTACTGCAACTTATAAAGGTCGGAGTGGGCCTATTAGAGTGAAACACTAAATTTCAAACATAGTGATGTTGTCTTTCTTTCATTTTTCCTTTCTCTAGCTCCTTTTTTTTATTTATTTTTATTTTTTTTGGAACGTATGTGTGTTTGCCTGAGTTGTCTTAAGGTACTTGTACTGCATCTTTTTATCTCCAGCCTTTTACAGGATTTGTTACTTTGTATACTTGCTTTTACTATTGTAATTTGTTGGTATTGCTACGTGTCTTCTTTCCTTGACATTCTGTTTCATCTTTCTTTGTTCCAGCGACGGCGAGACCTTTATATCAGCGGATGATCTGCGCATAAATCTCTGGAACTTGGAGATTAGCAATCAAAGTTTCAATATTGTTGATGTTAAGCCTCAAAACATGGAGGATCTTACTGGTATGTTCTGAGTACAGTCCTCTTCTCACCACTATTGCATAGCTTCAATACTTTTGCATCCTCGATTGGGTTATTTGCTCATTATCTCCTGCTCTGCAGGATTAAGTCTGCATAAATGTCGTTGTGTCTGACAGAAGATTTGAATTCTGATGGTTATTTCACTTCTATTTTGTTTTACGAGGGCCAGAGTTTTTTTTTGATGGGTAGGCAAGTAGGGTAGTCTTCTAGCAAACAAATAACATTTGACCCATATATAGACCAGACCGCAACAACACTATTACCTGCGTCAAAGGCTCACGAGTCACCCCTATGGCTAGTTGGGAGTTGCCGGGGGGGGGGGGGGTAAAAGCACAAAGGATGTTTCACCTGACCAAAAAAAGAAGGGAGTTGCATAGATCAATCTTCTCTTCACAATATGAGTGCAAACGGTTTAGTGAATCATTTTGCTTAATTTCATTGTTTTCCAAATCAGAAAAATGAGGAGTCTTTTGCTCCATTTGAAATGGAAATCAGACCAGATATCAGAACAGTGAGAAACTTTACAAATCTTAGTGGTGTGTTGCTTTCATCATGGAAAGGCTTCATCAGTCCTATGCTTTGTTGTTGTGCTCCATGTCTGACTTGTGTATAGAGGCCATGATTTAATCACAACCTGGTGAAGTTGTTTCCTCGATCATGACATGTAACTTTTCATGTATAATATAGATTGCTGTGGTCTGATTCAAAAGTTGGAATTCACTGTTTGACACCGATGGTAGTCTGCTAGAAGTTCAGAACATCTTGATACGGTGTTCACATAGTGATTCTCCTGTGGTAGAACTCAGCTATGAAGTTGGGAATGTCTTACCTGTAGTGGGTCACTTAATCAAGCTTTGGACCATTCTTTCCCATCAAGTAAGAACAGGCTTGATTATTGGCTAGAGTAACTTGATGCGGTATTCAGCTAGTGCTTCACAAGGTTACAAGTGAACTTGTTTGGGAACTCAAAATGTGATGATAACCCTATGCTGCATGTCAAACGATAAACCAACAAATTATTGGGGAAAGAAAATAATTGTTTGGATGCACCAGCTGTTGTTTCCTGATGTCTCAATATTTTGTCTGTGGTAGCCATTTCATTGAACACAGCTGTGATTCTGTTATATTTTTTCATTTTGGATTCTTGTTACTAATTTTATCTCATTGAACACAGCTCTGCTGGCTGCGTCTTAACTCTGACCATTCTTTAAATATTTGTTTTTTCTTTTCTGGCAGAGGTAATTACATCAGCTGAGTTTCACCCTAGCCACTGCAACACCTTGGCATACAGTAGCTCAAAGGGATCAATCCGCCTTATTGATTTGCGACAGTCAGCATTATGCGATAGCCATGCAAAATTGTGAGTAGTTTGGTGGTCTTTTTCTTATATGTCACAACGTATGTATTTGGGATAAGAAGAACTACTTTCTTTATCCTATGTCCAATTATTTTTGTAATTTGTATTTCTTTGGAGATGGTGTGGTGGAGTATTTATATAAATTGCAAATTTCTCATGGTTCAAAGTTAATATATGTTTGCAGGTTTGAGGAACAAGAAGCACCTGGTTCGAGGTCTTTTTTCACTGAGATAATTGCGTCAATTTCAGATATTAAATTTGCAAGAGATGGAAGATACATACTTAGCCGTGACTACATGACTCTGAAGGTTTGGAGTTTCTTTCCGGCTACGTTTTATGTGTCCTTTTTTCATTTATCTTTTAGTTATCTGTTCCTGAATATATGATATCTTATCTTACTTATCAAAAAAGTTATCCCCTTGGTGTCCTTGGTATCACCCACTTGCTTTTTGTATTTGGGATTCACCCCCTTGGCTTCCTTTTGAATATATGATATCCTATCTTACAAATCAAAAAAGTTATTTGTTCCTGAATGGTGAATGCTTCTTGATATAGTTGTGGCTGATTTCTCTTCACGGCTTACAATAGTTGTTATGATGAAGAATGAAGAGGGACTGTTTAGCTGATTAATCTTATGTTATGGCTTAACATATAATCCTTGCTAAATCTTTCACTTGGTTTAGGACGGTTAAGTCACTTTAAGGACGTGCCTGCTTGTCAATCCCTCCCTGTCTAAACATTACCTCTATATGTATTTGTGTACATGTATGTAACTTGTTAGATCGAATGAGAAATGTCCATAGTAAACCTCTTGATGATGTTCACCATATTACCGATTAGAAGCTTTTCATTCAATCCGGAAAGTACACATCTTTAGTATGCAGGTGAAGCCCAGGTATCACCTTAGTCGAGATATACAATGACTGATATCGAAATAGTAGTAAGGTCCAAATTATATCCTAAAGGGTAGTAAACCTGTAGAAATTTATGTTTGTGATGCAGTTTGAAATTAGTTCTTTCAGGCCATGTGTTCGCACTCTGGTTGTCATAGTATTGATATGCCAGTACCAGTCCATTGAAAACTGAGTGAGTTATCCTAGTGTGAACAGTATTGAGAGACATGATATCTTTATATAAAATGATTTATTTGAACCTGTAAAAATAGTGGTGCCACTGTCTTGCTCGTTTTAAAATTTAAAGAGGTTCGTCCTTCAGGGATCAACAAAGCTTAAATCTTCCCCTCGAACAAAAAGGCCGAAACGTTCTAGTGTGGATGTGTCATGTGTTGTTCTGGTTTATGTTTTGGAATGGCACAAATCTGAAGGCCAGTGGTATGTATAAAAAACTTTCCAATGAGCAGAGAAATAGATGCACCTGATGAACAGGAATTGCTTAGACTGTGATCAAGTATCTGTCCCAGTTGTCTATCTGGGAGACTGATAGTTCAGCATAGCTGTTCTGGGATGCCTGTATGCTTCTCTAATTTGGGGATCCTCAGATCTTCTCGGAGTGTTCTGATTTGAGAAAGTCCAAGTGTGTTGAATCATGTACTAGAAAGTTTTGAGTACGGTGAACTTTTTTTGTGAATTTAATTCAAAGGGTGGGTGGCTCCCAACTTCTAGCGGCATAGCTGTTATTGTTATTTGCTGTTGCTGGTTCTGTAAACTCTCAGATGTCAGCATGGAGCTGTAAAGAGATGGGGTCCTTACTCCTTAGCATCTAACTTTTGTGTTAGATAGTCTACTTTCTTACTTTGTATAATAATTGTTGTTCTGATTGCTATTTCAGTTATGGGACATCAATATGGATTCAGGTCCTGTTGCAACCTTTCAGGTTCATGAGTATTTACGACCTAAGGTGAAACTCTGAGACTTGATATTTACAATCTTTTGGATTCTGTCTGTTTTGTTACTTCATCGGGCTTACCAAGTGGGCTTTATTGTCCAGCTATGTGATTTATATGAAAATGATTCAATCTTCGACAAGTTTGAGTGTTGCCTGAGTGGCGATGGGCAGCGAGTGACAACAGGTTCTTACAGGTACATTTGTATGAATTTAATAGGACTTCGTGTTTGATTGGTATTTGTACTTCTTGAAGCTAAATTAACTGTTTGTTTGTGGTCCAGCAATCTATTTCGCGTATTTGGTTGCGCTCCTGGTAGTACAGAGGCCACAACTCTGGAGGCCAGCAAAAACCCTATGAGGTATTATCTATGATAAAGAGAAGGCACAACAAAATCTATGGTATATATGTTCAATAGGTGTTTCTCTGATGACCTAATTGATGACGACTGCAGGAGACAAGTTCAAACTCCATCGAGGCCTTCCAGATCATCATTGAGCAGCATTACACGCAGCGTTGTTAGAAGAGGTTACCTCTTTTGCCTCTTGATCAAATTTGTTTTGACCGAAAGCTTAAAGATTACATCATCATAAAAATCTCTCATGATTTGGTATATTCATTGTTCCCTTCCAAATTAAATTTCACTCAAAATTTGGAATGCCAATGACAGGATCTGAGAGTCCTGGTGTTGATTCAAACGGAAATTCTTTCGACTTCACAACAAAGTTACTTCACCTGGCATGGCATCCCTCAGAAAACTCAATTGCTTGTGCCGCAGCAAACAGCTTGTACATGTATTATGCATAAATATGGCACAGGAAGAAGATTTATTGTTGTTTGGTTAACTTCTTTTTTTGGGGTTGATATCTGAGGAGCCAGAAGGCAAGGCCACTTTCCCCTTACTGCACCAACAGGTAGATTGGTCTCGGCACGTTTCACCTGTGTTAACTCAAAAGTGCCTCTAATTAGCAGCTGCTGTCACACAACCCACTGAAGAAGCAAAACTTGTCCTCATATTTCTGGTCACAGCTCTGATTATTTATAACCATCGACCACAGATTCGTTTTTGTTTATCATTATTTTAGCCTGCCGCTGCCCGAGAGAGATGTGCAGCCCCTGTTCTTTAGTATGTGTTGGGATGAAAGCCTGGGGAAAGAGAATGTGTTTGTAGCTCTCCTACAACCCAAAACTGAAGCGATGTTTCATATTGCCACTAGAATTTGAAGATGAATGTAGCCTTGTTTCTTCCTTTTTTTTTTTTTTTTTTTTTTTGTGTAATTTCACCGCCTTTTTCCCCTTTTGACCTCAAATGTCCGGTGGGAGAGGAGCTGTTTAAAACGTCAAGTGCATTGATTTATTTATTTCTTACCAAGTATTAGTAGCACAGGTCCTTTTTAACTTACAAATATATGTTTTTTTTTGGTTCGGGGTCATATTTCATCTGACGCTGTTGTAAGATTGTGTAACATTCAGATTTAGTAATTATTACTTCTCTTTTAATCCTTTCACCGTCTTCTCTTTCTTGTCAATGATCTTCCCTAAGGTGAGTAAGGTCTCTCGTTCCCACGCCAGTTTTTCACAATTGCCGGTACTCATAACCAGATCATGTCGCTGCTAGTTTTTCACAGTTGCCTGTACACATAACTGGATCATATTGCTGCAGACTCGCCGGAGATGGGTAACTTAAAACGGGTATTGACCTTTTCGGACACTCGCCATTAAGGCATTCGTGTTTTCTCCAACTCTTATACATTTTGTTCCTTCTATAATGCTCGGGCAATGAGGAAACCGACATTTTTTTTTTTGCAATAGCCGTCAATTTCAATATTTCAATCGTGTTTAAACAATGAGCAAACCAAACTCATTGATATTAGTTTGGTTTTAATCAAAATTAGTAATTTACGTGGTTAGGTTCTTTACGTCACAAAACGTAAAAAAATCTAATGAAATGGAGAGACATAATTGTTTATCAACGTAATTACTAATACGGAGTATATCATTTAAAATAGTCGATAACCCGATAATCACAGTGGTAGAATTTTCGCAAAGTCAAAATCATTAAAGAAACAAAAGTGGTCGCGCAAACAGGCCAACATTTGTTACTCCACTTTCCGAGTCTCTCTCTTTCTCTCTCTCCCCTCGTATCATTACAGTCCATGTTTCCCTCTTCTACTTCAGAATTATTTGTCTCCCTTAAATCAATTTTTTTAAACAATTTGAAGAGGATACAGAGAACATTAGGAGCAACTGAAACCCAACAATTTGATCTAAGTTTCTCAGTTTTTGTAAATTTAGACGTTGAATTGAAGCCCTAAGAAGAAGATACCCAACTGAGGAAATTGATTCTGGGTGGTGGGATTTGTCAAAGTTTTGCTCTTTTTTTTGGGTTTTGTGGTATGTTTTTGCAGTTAATTCTATATTTCATTTTACGGGCAATTTGAATATTTATCTGGGTATTTCTTGTTCTTTGTGGTTTATAATTCTGATTCTTTAATTATAAGTTTGGCTGATAAAAGATTTAGTGTTTAAATTTATAGTATGTCTTAGGAAATTTAATGTTAATTGTCATTAGAAATGCTGGTTAATGCTGTACTTTTATGATGATGCAAGTGGTATGGTAGTTTTTCCTCATGATTTTTCTAGTTCATGCTGTATTATGTGCTGAGGTTGTGGAAAACTTGCAGGGGAATTGGGAAAGACTGCGTATTTCCGGACTCCCGGGACCGCCAAAGGCGGGTTAGAAGGGCTGGGGTACTGATAATGGATAAATGATTATGATGATGCCTATATATGATTGCCTGATTTTGAATATGTGATGGCGTAAATGGGGAATTTAGCATGTTTGTCCAAGTACTGTTCTTAATAGGTTGTGTGCGATTGCTGGCTTAGTTTACTGATTTCCAGCCAGGTTTATACTTGATTGCTGGTGTCAACGTGGACTCTGGATATTGCTGTTGCTAAGTTGAATGAGCAGTAGGTAGTGGCTCCTTGCGCGGAGAAAATAGATATTGGAGCGTTGTTAAGGTTGACATGCTGAATGTTGCTTCCTGTAAGTGGGTTAGAGGTGAATTCTTCAATGGATGACATCAATCTTTTACATCAGAGGCATCATTTGATAGTTAGGGAACTTGGAGTTGGAGAAGAAATAGACTTAGAAATTGGTGCTGGCGATGATTATAATCCATCATTTGCTGATACCACGCTTATTAGCCCTCCCCCTAGTGAGCCGTCAGCTGAGGAGACGGATGAGACCAAGCAAATGGTTATGATGCCCACTCTCCAGAATGAAGATCAAGATTTGTCGAAGAGCCAACCAATGAAGAAAAAGAAGAAGGTTGTGAAACGGTGGAGGGAGGAGTGGGCTGATACCTACAAATGGGCATTTGTTGATGTAAAAGATGGAACAGCAAAGATTTTCTGTTCTGTGTGTCGCGAGTACGGTAGGAAGCACCGAAGGAACCCTTATGGAAATGAAGGCAGTAGAAATATGCAGATGAGTGCCCTGGAAGAGCATAACAACAGTTTGTTACACAAAGAAGCTGTTCGGCTACAGTTGGCTTCCAAGGATAAGAATGTTGTTGAAAAGCCCATTTATGTAAAAGGTCAGTTTTTCTTCATCTACACATTTCCTTTATTGTTTGCCAGGTGTACATTAATATCCCTACATGGAGTCGTTTTTCTTGTAGCTGTTGGCATAGTGAGATTTAACATATGTTTCAATTGTCAGTAGATTCATGGCGTTGTTCAGTGAGGGAAAAGGAGAGACGAGTACCAATTACTTAAATCAGATTATGTGTTTGACAGAAATTCGATAGTTTTCTTTTGGGTGAAATACAAACCTCATGGGGAATTGATGGATGCTTTATTTGGGATGAGTTGGATCCCAAAGTTGAATTAGTCGTTTGGGACAGAAGGTTGAGTGAGTCTTGGATTGTGGAGGTGGGTCAAATGGCACCATTGACCATCAGCTGGTATCTGAAAGGAGATAAATTTGCTTTTGATGGAAAGCATCTTCTGTTCAACGAATTAAGCTTCAGTTTTGAGACATTTGTATATCTGTTGTCTAGTGTTGCATTCAGAACGACACTTTCACTTTGTAGACTAGATGCTTTTTTACAGTATGGGGGCAGTGGCTATGTTTTTGGTATTGCCCTCCTTCTGTACATCAGTTGTCTTTGTAATACAAGTACTTTCGCTATCAGAAATGAAAAAGAAATATTGATTCAAAGCTAAATTTGACATTGTTATATGATGCAACTTAGTGGGTGGGAGGGCGAGGTCAGCCTGTCAGGTAGGCATGTTTAGAGCTTTGTTGGGAGGCTGATCTTAAACTAGTTGTAGGAAATGCAGAGTTTTGTTTGTTGGGTTCTCCAGTAATCTGTCGTGCACTTGGGTATTTCAGTGACAAGAAATACTTATCTAAAAGAATCACTATCATATCTATAGCAAGTCATATCTCTTCAAAGAATATTCAGCGAACAACTAAAGGTTCTATGGATCTTCCTCCTGATTTTAAAGACTTCTCATTGCTAGGAGCCTAGGATTTAGGAATAACATTGGATTCTGATTTATCGAGGATCTATCGGACTGTGCAGAATCTGCGTTAAGGGTTTTTCTTTTTCCATGTGTGCATGTGTGATTTTTACTGCTTAATGTGATCAACAGGACCACTTTTATAGGTTTCTTTAGGGGGGTGGGTTTCCTATCATGACTTTGGATGCATTCCTATTTTAGACAATTCCCTGGAATTGTGGTTTGCTTTTTTGCCATCATTTTTGTGGTGTCAAACTTTTCTATCTCAGAGTTGCCTACTTGCCCAATGTGGGCATTATAACACTCTCTCTTAAGTCTTACGACCTAAAACTTTGTGCCAAGATCAAATGTAAAGAACTCCAGGAAATGGAGGGAGTACACTAAATTCCCAGGCATCTGTATCACTTAACCATGTACATTAACACTTACATTTGCTTGTTATTTTCCTTTTTAATTTGGTTCTTATGTGATGTTTTCTGCAACCTATAGCTCAAATGTCCAAAACAGCTGGATCAATTGTTGAAGCTGCATTAAAGAGAGATCCTCATGAAGTCGAGTTTATTCAATCAGTGCAAGAAGCAGTACATTCTATGGAAAGAGTGCTTGGAAAGAATTCTCAGTAAGTCAGTTTAACTTGTCTAGCAAGTATTGTTAATAAATCAAGACGAAGTTCACGAATATTTAGTGACTACAGAAGTTCTTGTGGTGATATTTTTATCATTTCAGTTATGTCAATATCATGGAACGTTTGCTTGAACCTGAGCGTACTATTATTTTCCGAGTTCCATGGGTTGACGATCGAGGAGAGACACATGTTAACCGAGGTTTCCGAGTACAGTTTAATCAGGCTCTAGGTCCTTGCAGAGGAGGAATACGCTTCCATCCATTAATGAACTTAAGTACAGCAAAATTTCTTGCATTTGAGCAGGTATACTTTGCTTTACTTACTGAGTTTGATCGTTTGCTTTCTGCATGCCACCACACCCTTCTGGCCTTCTCAATGAATTTGTTGATAAGGGAAGTCTTTTCTCAAAGTAGAGCTACACTATGATGGTTGAAACTTGCTATTTCGTTGGGTATACTGTATATGCTTGTAGGTTTAGTTGTTAGCACTTGGTTTAGTCAGAGACTTACTTTTCTTTGGTTTTGAAATATAATGGAATAAAACAATATGGCTCCCAAAACTGTCGGTGTGATTCTTGACAAAATTTTCATAGGGGTTATCCCGAAACAGCCTCTCTTTGTTTTCAATTAGGGGTAAGGCTGCGTACCCCCCCTCCCCCTTTACTTGTCATTGGTGGGAACCTTTGAGGCACATGGTTCATGTTGTTGTTTATATTTGTTTTATTCAAGAAGACTCCCATGAGTTACAAAATAAATAAAAGAAGTGAAAAAGCTGCCGAGACTATAAAGAGGTAAACGTTTTTTAATGAATAGATGGCATAGGATAATGTATATGTTTAGAAGGTTAAACCTGACCTGAAGATGTTGCTGTTAAATTCTGTTGCTGACTTAAAGTTAGATAGTTTTCTGTCATGATCTTCAAGCTATATGGTACAATATAACAACATTTGCTGTCATATAGTGCAGACTTTGAAGAATGCCTTATCACCTTACAAACTGGGAGGGGCAGCAGGTGGAAGTGATTTTGACCCAAAAGGAAAAACTGACAATGAGGTTTTGTGGCTATTTTCCGAAACCTTAAGTGGTGGCTTAATTCTCCTTTGTTTTGTTTCTGCCTTCGTTCGAAGAAGCGTCACATCTTATTTCCATTGTCTGCAGATCATGCGCTTTTGCCAAAGCTTTATAAATGAACTGTATCGATACTTGGGGCCTGATCAGGTGCTGTGAAATATTCCTTCGATCTATTCCTTTGATGGTGGGGACAATTTCCTGAATTCTGATTGTAATAAGTTTGTTGTTTGGGCTATCTTCAATCCTTGTAGGATCTTCCTTCAGAGGAAATGGGTGTGGGTATGCGAGAGATGGGTTATCTTTTTGGGCAGTATAGGCGCCTTGCTGGACACTTTCAGGCAAGTCAAGTATTAATGTTGCCTAGCAGTGGTTTGCTTTTTTATGTAATGGTAACTGTAGCCTCCCTTCTCGTTTAAAGAAATAAAATAAGATTATATCATCCCCCCCGTTGTTTATAACCTACTTGTTTTTGCTGAATCAAATCTGCTACTTTTCCTAGTCAGAGTCAAACACTATCTGGGTTCTTTACCACTATGCCTTCTTTTGCAGGGTTGTTTTACAGGACCAAGGATTTTGTGGTCTGGCTCTAGCCTACGAACTGAAGCTACTGGCTATGGGCTGGTAAAGTGGCTGACCTTGCTCACTGTTAATCTTTCTTTTTGTTAACCTTTCTCACTGTTGAGCTTACCTTCCGCCCGCTTTCTTTTTTTTTTTGAAGATTGGGATGGGTGGGGAGGGGGTTGGGGATGTAAAAGTTAATGTTTTACTGAACGTTGGAGAGGAATGCCTTTAGCAATTAGCGAACAAAATACTTGGGACACCTTTGAGAGCAACTGATGCCTTGCTTATTAGAAAACGAGAGCACCTGATCCCTTGCTATTTTGTTTTTGTAAGACTACCTGTTTTAACTGGGTTCTAAGTCCCAAGTATTGCTATTTCTTCTCCTCCCTTGCTATTTTCCAAGCTATGTCAAGTTGCCATGTTTCTTCGATGGATTTTGGAACTGATACATGTTCTTTAAATTATGCAGGCTTTCTTTGCGCACCTTATTCTAGGAGAAACGAACAGAGAATTGAAGGGATTGAGGTCTTTCCTTTACTTTCAATTAATGTGACAACACAATAGCTGTTCTTCTTATTAGTCAACTATGTAGTCATATTAATTTTCAGGGGGGAGGAGATCCTTGACTTTTCCGCAGTTTGAAAAGATGTAATCTTTCTGAGGAGCTTGATTTATTCAGAATTATACTGATGCTCACTTCTCTACTTATACAGGTGTGTGGTCAGTGGCTCAGGGAAAATTTCACTCCATGTCATAGAGAAGTTGCTTGGTTATGAGGCCATTCCTATCACTGTATCTGGTATGCTTCACATTGGGTGGTGGATCTTAGACCATTGCTTGATCCGATGTGCTTAATACTTATTTTTAGTTTAACCTTGTTGGGAATTATTTCCATGTAATTTAGAGTCTTTTGTAATGAAAATTCAAGGCAATTCTTTGCCTGTACGCTGTTTATCGTTTAAACTCCTTCACATTGGAAGCAATCTTAGATGTTTACTGATATCACCATCACTGAAGGTCTTTGATCCGTTATTCCATGATGTGTATTTATGTAACATAATCTTCCCATGAACTCGTGTGATTCTTTTAATTCTGGACCTCCAACAGCTGGACTGGTTTTTTTGCACTGAAAGATTCTCCTTTTCTTTAGAATTGCTTGAAGATGCTTTTGTTGATTTCCAGTCTTTTAGCTATACGATTTACCAATCTGGAACAAAGATTATTTCATGCTGGACATTATTTTAACCCGATTGGCAATTACCTAACTATTCAGGATTATGTGGGCACCTTGTGACTTTCTTAGAGATCATTTTTGCTGATCAATTTGTTGCTTCCTGTTCCCGTTAGTTCCACAGCTCCCATCATTTTGCTTCTGTTTCGTTTACATATTACTTGTTGGAAAATGTGCAACAGATTCGAAGGGCTACTTGGTTGATGAGGATGGCTTTGACTATATGAAGATTCAGTTTATAAAAGAAATAAGAGCTCAACAAAGAAGCTTAAGGTGCTGGTTCCTGTTTCTTTAAAATTCGGCTTCTTACTTCATAATGGGATTTATTTATATAACTGCAATTTTATTTTCTAATTGGCATAAACAGAGATTATTCTAAAACGTATGCTCGATCAAAGTATTTTGATGAAGCTAAACCTTGGACAGAGCGATGTGATGTTGCTTTCCCATGTGGAACACAAAATGAAATTGATCAATCTGATGCCATTAACTTGGCCAATTCTGGGTGTCGTTTGCTAGTTGAAGGTATCCTATTATTACTTTGTGTTGAATTTTTACTTTACCTAAAAATATCAGAGAAAGCTGACGTACCTAAATTTACCTCAGGTTCTATCATGCCTTGTACTCCTGAAGCCTCTGATGTCCTTCGAAAAGCCAATATTGTGATTGCTCCAGCAATGGCTGCGGGTGTTGGAGGGGTAAGATTTCTTTTCCCTCCATAAAAAGTAGTGGAAGGGGCAACCAAATTGGAATCCCCTGATTATGGTTTAACTTCATCTTAATATTAATTTGGTTAGATGAAGACACTAATGCATCTTACCCTTGATAATTGTCTAGTATTATTTCCTTTCTACCGCTGCTTAAATTTGGAGAAAAGAATGAAAGAACATGGGTGAACCAGGAAGCATCATCCTTGTCTTCAAGCATCTATCTTGCGCATTTATTCGTGACTGTGCTAAACCAAGACTGTGTTTGCTTCCAGGTTGTTGCTGGAGAACTTGAACTTAATCAATGGCCTCCTGAGGATTTCGAGTCTAAGCTACAGGTCAGCTAAGTCTAGCTAGGACCTTTTTTTTTATTATAATTTTTATTTGACAAAGGAGAGCTAGGACTTCACGCAGTGTATTTCATTGACATACTTTTAGTTCTTATAAACCACTTGATAATCGTATATTCGTATTCATGTGATATCTTGTGACTGAAACTGGAGAACAAGATATGAATGAAGAAAAATAAGTCCAGCCACCTGCTACATTCAGAATACTGAATTAAGGATTTTAGATACTCTTTGTGTGTTTGTTGAGTTATTGTTAATAATTTTGCAAGATGCTAATATTGCTGTTGCCTTTTTTGCTACAGGATGCTATGAAACAAACGTATCAAAAAGCATTAAAAGGAGCAATGGACTATGGATATGAGAAAGAAAGGCCCGAGTAAGTTATTTTTTGTTCTTGTTTTTTATGCTGTGTAGTTGTGTGGAAACATAGTTAAAATAAGATCATGCTAGAGTGGTACGTTTTACTGCCTAAGATCGTGCTAGAGTGGTACTTTTTACTGCCTTTTTGAAGCGACTTAGCTTTTCATTATCCCTGGAGAGGAGGGAAAAAGGAACTGGAAAAGAATGATGGGACATAAATCTGGTAGGATTTGTTGCCTCATTATCGTGAATTTCTTGAAGGCCACAATCCACAGGACCTAGTGGCGTGAGGGCCTCATCTTAAGTAGCTTTCCAGATGACAAGCATCCTCTTTTCCTGTGGAATTTTTTGTGCTGCCATAGGCTTTGTTTTTCTTTTTCAATCAGATGGAAGTACTGCGGGCAGGTTGGATGGATTTCTGAGAGTGAATAATCATTCTGTTCTAAAGAAAAAGACGTAGAAACAAGGAAGTGTGGGAGGGAGAGACTTGGGAGAGAGTTGTGAAAGAAAAGGAGATAATGATAGGGATGCTGGTACTTTAAGGAGGAGGATGTGTGGTGATAAACGAATAATGCTCAGTTAGGTCCAGTGAGTTGAGTTGGATTTGGCAATTGTCTCTGTTATACCACATACTTGACTGATTGTCTTTGATGCCTAACGCAATTGTCCCTGACTCTTGTTTTAGATCTCTCTTGGTGTGGCAGAAGGGTGCTGAACACTTATTTTGTTGTATTGTACTATCTGCAACAGTTTGTATGCTTGATGATCTTTGTTTTTGTGCTTTTTCGGTAAATAGGCGTCCCCCCCTGGGTATCCTGATAGATAAATACTTTTCCACTTACAGAATAGTGTTTTGGACCATGGCACTTGAAGAAAGACTCGATGGTGTAGTGTTCGTGTCTGGTATCTAGTTGAGAACAAAAAAGGATGAATATGGAAAGGGATCGTTTTTGAGGAGGATTTCTTAATATATGCAAGTCTTATTAGTAGAAGTCGAACACCTGCAGTTGTTGTGCTCTTTAGGTTGCAAATAAGTAGATTGTAGTTCGTTCAAGTACACAATTCTTATGCTTTACCCGTGCTTTTTGGTAGTGCTTTGGTGTATGGTGCGGCAATCAGTGCTTTTCTGACCCTCAATCAAGGTATGTCAGGCCAAGGATGTGTGTGAAGATGACATCTCAAGACTACTAAGACCAACAGCTGCTCCCTGATTTAATCTGCCAGCGCTATTCAACAATGCATGATGTGTCGAAGAGTCCCAAGGGTTATTCCTCCTCTCTCGAAGAAAGTGGAAGAATACAAGCATCGGCCCTGCAGCAAACATTATGATGCAGCGTCCTGCAACATTGTAACATAAATGTAATACTGATCAAATGAGACTTGTTTACCGGGTCTGTACAAAGAACAAGAGAATTTGACCCACTCGATATGTAAATGGTGTACCCAAAAGTTTAGCCACTTTCATGAATGAGCTGTAAATGATCGAAGCTAATGAATGAAACAGGGCTGAGAACAGTTCACATTTATTCGCTGTATTTGTTCAGAATACATGACTATCGAGAAAGCAATTCTTCCATACAGCGGTAGTTCCGCATCTTGCGCTTAACTCAGATTTAATCTACACTATTACAGGAGAAGATATTCTCATGCATTGCTCCTATGAGGACCTAGTAGTCTTCCATTCGTTTAACCACCAAATTTCGATCGAAAGTGGCAAGATCTTTCGCTATCTTCCACCAAATATTCAGGAGAAGATTGGTTATGTTGGTTATAACAATTGTTGTTGAAGATGCTTCCTGCAAGTATGTGATATTTTGTCTTCATTCTTCTGTTCTTAAGAGAGTTACGACTCAGGATTATAGAGACCGTGAAACTACACGCATGCCAGAAGGTTCCCACAGGAGTTGCGGATGATCAAATCCCAGATTCGGGTGTGGTCATCGCAGAACACTGTTTGTGGAGCACTGAGACGTACGGTTCCTGATGACTTCGAAGTGTATACGCACATTTTCCCGAGATGGAGATGCAAACACATAAGTAATTAAGTACGAAAGGGAAATGTCGGGCCACAATGCTCATTACATATTCAGTACCAGCAGCAGTATCTCAGCTGTACTCAGCAAATGAGAGGAAGAGAAAGGGACCTAACTTCCCCAGTTTATGAATATTATAGAAAGACTGCCTTCTACAAGCCAAACAGAACAAAAATTTCAACCTTGGGCTTTATCGCCGATGATGCAGGTTGATGCTATTTAGGACATCTGAGGCAAGGGCAGACATAGCGCCTTGGCAAGTAGCAGTATAGCACAGGATATCCTCCCAAATACAGTGTTAGACACTGAAGAACATTCATGTATGCAGTGCCTGGTGAAATCGCCGACTGAAGGAGACATAAAGCAAGGTCAAATATACTAAGCAGCTCTTCTTGAGGAGTGCGAAGATGAATCTTCTGATTTATCTGCCAAGTAATGCTCAAGCATGTCGTCTTCGTCATCTGGAAGAAGTCACAAACAGCAGAAAATGACATTTAAGTTCATTTTGTTGTCCAAAAAAAAAAAAGAGAATATTTTGAACACTACAAGACACTACAGGAGATGCCCACTATCCTTAACATGGCGAAACCGTACTGCTAAATTTGTGGCTTTCACACACTTGCCACCCAACTGATGAATTACTCTCAAGTCAAGTATCTACAAGAATAACGAGTTCCTAAATTCCTATTTTTTATAGCACATGATCCAGCAATCCTAAGAAAACTTCATAAGTCAGCCAGGGACGAGTGAGTTCACAAGACTTCAAGCTAACGGCTTACCTAAAATCCTTAAAATACTCGCCCCATGGGATCATCAGACAGTCAACTACTATTTGTAAAAACCCAATGTAATGATATAGGACGTCATACCTTCGAAGTCGTCATCATCGAAGTCAATGTCCTCGTCATCGTCCTCATCTTCGTCTTCTTTGTTTACTAATGTACCTCTCTGCAAAACAGTACCTTGATTATAACACCATAGCAATTGAATCTTTGGAATCTGAAGCAACTATCTCACATTAGTGCGGCAACAACAAATCCCTATGGTGCATAATTTTCCATCATTGAAGGTAAGAACTTCAACCTTGAAAATGTTGTTACAAGGGAGCTCCTCCAGGACCACATATGTATAAAAAATGGGGACTACACTGCTCACTTGGCTTCACAAAACTATGGAAAATGAAACTTAACAGGTGTGATTTCCATTTTATTAAACAAAGAAGTACCTTATAGCCCGGATTAGTGGAAAATTGTAACACAACAGATCAACTGGCAACTCTTAGTTTTTTTTTTTTTTTTAAGATGTAAGTAGACAAGCCCAAGGATTCAAATTGTAATAGAAGAACAAAACTCATATAGTTGAATCTCTATCCTACACTAAACCAAATGAAATGTCTTGGATTTTATTTGCAGCCTCTGACATTAAAAATCTTCTGGGGATGGGGCCACATGCAGATAATCTCAGACCTCTTTATCTATCATCCTAAAGGAAACGTAAGCAAATAATGGCTATATGCACATAAAGCAAAACCCCATCCATCACCCCAAAATTAAGACGAAAAAGTGAGTATAAGAGTCAAGGAAGAAACATACTGCTGCTGCAACTGCTCTTCCACTTTCAAACCACTGCCTTCCTGACAGCCTCTTTTCCTTGGGAGCAGAGAGTGCAGAGTCTGGCATCAACCTGAACAGCAAATGAACTAGTCTTGAGATCACCGTAAGAGAAACAAAGGCCCTCTACATCATAGAATTTTAGTTATTAATCCTTGTAGTGACCTGGCAACACCCTTGTCCTTAACCATTGCTATTTCGCTAACATTAGCGAGCTATAAGACTACCTTTACTATCAAAGTTATAAACTGAATCTGAGCTTCAATAATAAAAAAAAAAAAAAAAAAAAAAAGTTTCCCTACTTGGCTATTGGATTTTCATTATTTAGTTCACTCATTTTTTTTCTTTCCGAAATCTTGAACAATGCGCCAAGATATGCTGATTATTTCACACTAACATAAAAAGTTACTACATATGAAGTGTGTAATGAATCACTAATTAGTTCTCACGAGATGCTAACAATGGAACTCACTTGGCTCGCTGAAGCGCTATCTCTGCTTCATATCTCTCTCTCCATGCCAGGAAAGTTTCAACAGTTACTGGTTCTCCATGTGGTACTATTACCTAACGACAAAAGACAGCCCATCAATAAGTCGAAATTGTCAAAGAGGCACATGCAGACATCAACAAAAACATCTTTACCCTAGTGCCTTAAAGGGCGGGGTAGTGGGGGGGGTCGGATGCACGCAAGTCTTACCCCTATTGAAACATAGAGAGGCTGCGCACGGATGACCTAAAATGAAAATTGCTTCAAGAATCGCACCGACTGACTGCTACTTCACAATATTAGAAGCACAGACAGTTTTATGAGTCATTTTGCTATCCCAAAGCCAAAGAATAATTAGTCTTTGGCTCCATTGGAAATGGAAAGATGTGATACACTGATGTAGCATTCTGATGTGATACACAGATATATCATGTAAATGAATACATGCAGATCAAGTTCGAATAGTTTGGATAAAGCTGTATCCATATGAAACTGGAACATGGAAAGATACATGATGAACACAAGCGAAGGGTATACAGAATATTTCACAAAAAGCAATCTGACATAACCTTATTGAAACACACTTGGTATCTGTGAGCAGAAGCCTCAAACAAATTCAATTTAATAAAGCTATTCCATCCCAGCACTTGGCTGCACTTTCTATATCAATTTCTATTTTAATTTCTACTCCATCACCTGACTTCGAACTCAAAAGAAAATTTTGGTATTTTGGGCGAACATACCAAAACATTCAGGGGCTTGCTTAGGCGAAGAAAAAGACGCTATCTTATATGATAAAAATTGTTGCTTTCGATTTGTTTTCAAGTCATAATTCTTCAAGAATCTTAAACATTGAAGTTACATCATATTTAGAGTGAATCCTTAATTTTCATTCCAATGAGCTCTTGAACCTTAAAGAGAACATAAAACCACAGCATACAGCAAAGAAACAAAAGTTCCATACTTCATCTTTAGCTTGTTCATCATCTGCGGTGCCCTCAGTTACACCATCCTGACGGAATCTTCCATTCAGCCATTCCTGGGCAGATGAAACTAAAGTGTACACCATAGCCATCCCCAGGTTATCAGCAGCCTACATTAATCACAAAAACAAAACAAAAAAAAGATACAGACAGTCTGAAATTTAGATTTTATATTGAAACTTCACTAAATGCATAACACACAACTTGTCTACATTCTACGCGAATCTACTTTCTTGGCATTTCGGATTCCAATGTAAAAATCTCTGTACATTAAACAGACTAAACTAGTGACATACACTACTCTTAAAAACAGCTGAAAATGAAAACTCCATGAGTCATGCAATGGGAAACAGTGACCTGTGGAAACTTACATTCTTAAACCTTGGGCGTTTTAGACCTTTTCCATAACAGTTTACATACTGGATTTCTATTTGGTGAATACAGTCTACACTAGTCCTTACTAGCAAGTAGTAAGAAAAAATTCATCACGGCCCTGCCAAAACCCCTACCTAAGAAGAGATGCTTACTGGTTCGTTGTGGTGGTTGCTCGCAGTATTAAAATTACTTAATCAGAAATGCCTCCCAAAGGCCTTACACTATTGGGTAAGATGAAAAATTTATACACGCCTAATAAACCTCTTCAAAAGCAACAGATACAGAAAAGGAGGTAATTGCGAAGTACCACACCTCTTGTTCAAGCTGCTCTTTCAAAACTTTGAGATCTTCAGTTGATATTCCACGTAGACTGAAAATCACACAAGCAAATTATACCAAGCTGAACTTGAATGGACACTTTTGAGTTATAATCACACAATGAATAAGAATCTGCCGAAATATCATTCACATATCAAGGTGAATGCCAAATACGCCATCATGGGGCTTAAGTTTCCGGTTATTGGCAGATGAAGTAGTGCAGATTTGTTCTTGCAAACTACAGCATCTATATAGAAGTGAAGTACCAAGGCTTTTAAAGATGATCATATTTTGAGAAGTAATAATGAAGTAGCTTGAATTAACACAAAGAGAGTTTTACTAGCAGAAATCCATTTACGGAAGAAGGGAAGAAACTAAGCATCCGTTAGATGCCTGTCGTTACCATTATCAGTTTTTCATTACCACAAAGCCTCTAACGAGAGTCCAATACCAAGTGGGTTGGGGGGGGGGAGGGGATATACTTAATCTTCTAGTGCACTAATAAGGCTTCTTCTTCCAACTGACCCTCAAAAACGAATTAACCATCCAATAGAAGTAAATTTTTGTTGAAAGAAAAATGAATCTTTGCTGTTACATCTTATGGCAACATCAACAAAATCACTCCATTACATCAAAAGTTCTTTCCTACGGCGAGTTAGGAGGGGGGGGGGGGACGGATGGTGGTTCAATCCTTTCATTCAAAAATAAATAAAAAGATTTTTGTTGTTTTCTCTGATAAGAAAATTCAAATTTAAATTATATTAATATCAGGGAACATAAGAGAATTCCTCTGAAAGTATGATCTCAAACGAAAAAAAGATAAAGAGATGGAAGTTGTGCTGACCTTTTAAGAAGAGTCAACTATTCCAACAAAATGGCAACTTTTACATCTATTGATTCTACAAAATAAGTAAGCGGAAGGCAAGTACGGATTCCAAATATTGTGTCACTATTCCATCTTTTTTGGAATCTCCTTCAATGGAACAAACAGAAGCTCAAAAGGAATACTAAAACCAGGATCACACCATTAGAATAGCCTCCTCAATGAAATATAAACCACTCCGCATTTAATCATATCAGACTATTCAAATTATCTATAATATTATACTCCCTCACATTCTGAATGTTTTTGCCATGTGCTTTAGCACAAAGAATAACGAGGGGAATCCATTTGACGACAAATAAAGTTTATAATTTGATATCCCCCACAAGGCAGGACCTAAATACCCCACCCTCACTCTCCTCCTCACCATCCCATCATGCAAAGACCACATTCACCTCTCTCTACGCACCCCCGCACCTCTCTGACGCAGATGTTGGTCCTAGCTTACCACCTCCAACCACAACCACAAACGTTAACCCTTTCAAAACATTCACCAAACTAGCCGATAAAATAAAGACAACAGGGTGAAGAACTTCGGATCTAGGTCTCATCATGTTCGGCACCTAGATCTAGGCCCCTTCGCCTTGACCCTTTCATACTCGGCATCTAGATCTAGGCACCTCTGCCCCCCCCCCCCCCCCGGTTGGTTGTCATCGTTATGTGTTGTGTGCCGGTGTCGTCTTGTAGGTACTTAATATTCCACCAAACACTCCAGCTTATCGAATGAGTAAGCCTCCGTATGGGAGGAGTTGTTTGGGATGTTAGTGCATGGGAAGGGGAGTTTGAAGGGAGGAGAGAGAGGAGATGGGGACAATGAGTGGTCGATGATTATTAATTAGGACAAGTGGGTTGGGTCAGTGGGAAATAGGTTACCAAGTGAAGAAGTGGGAAAGTCATTCTAAACTGACCCAAAAAGGATATGGGAGTACTTCATTGACAAATGACCTCTGCTCAGAAACAAAATGTTCCAAATGTTCTTATAAAAAAAACAAAATGTTCCAAATGTTCCTGAAAAATCTTGCTCCCATTGAGTCATTGATATCTTCTGATTATATCTCTGTTCCTTCAGTTTGAAGAAAGAAAGGATCCCGAAAAAATGGGCCCTTCCTAGGCGCACGATGTCATATGACCTCAATCCAAATATTTGAAGGCTTTATGGTTTCCATAGATTCAAGGATAACACTAAAAGGCAACTTTGACATTGCAGTACATGGAAACGGCGAGAAACTAAGAAATCTAAATTTGGCATAAATTGCATGGATTTAGTCTTAAAATTATTCCTATTCCCTGAGAAGCTTTTAGACAACAAACAAGTCCCATATGCTTGTTACTTGGGATATGAACCAAAGTAACTGTGAAAGGGTGATATTCTTCATAAGCTAGGCTCCAGTTCAACTTGGTCAAGGATACCGACTAAAAAAGTTAGTTCTGAACTACTACTACAACAAGAACAAAAATATTTGCTCCATCATTCAGAAAAGTATACACATTGTGCAACAGGCCTGACCTTCTGACATTCAGCAATGGAGGTTCATCAGGATAATTTTCAGTGTGTGAGAAAATCAATGCCAATTGAACTGCAAGAAAATTTTGAACAGCTAAGTTATCGATGCAGTATTTGGAGTGTCACAGTTAATATTAACAAGCAGAAGTAGTCCATGAGTAGCAAACTTCCTTAGACCTTCTACGAGAAACAAGAGGTCAAATCAAGCCTAAAAACATTGCACCAAATAAGGTAACAAACCTGGCATTGAAGATGGGTCGTCAAGTTCATCATCCTGTAGGAGGATAATGTTAAACATACTTATCATGGGATAAATGAGCCTAACGGACAAAAATTGCCAATTCGATGATATGCAAAATCTATATCAGAATATTCATGAATCATGATATGACCGGCATAATAAGCAAAGAACTCAAAAAGTAGTAGCCAATTCTATACTCTACTTTCCAATCCGAGATGAACGAAAGATATGATCCAATATAGAGTGCGCTTACAAAAACAAACATCAACACGAACACCCCAAGGCCCCAGCACCATCACCTGGTACGCACCATTAGGTGGGTAAGGGCGGGTCAGATGTTCGCAGCCTTGACCCTATGTCGAAACGTAAAGAGGCTGTTTATGGATGACCCACAATAAACAATGTGTCGAAAGTTGCATAAGCTTCTATTTCACCACGTAAGAAGACAGCATAGTTTATTGAGTCATTTTGCTTTATTCCATAAGATAGCAAGACTTTGCCTCCAATGGGGAACACCATAAGAATAAAGAACAAGGTTGCCAAAGAATCCATGGGAAAAAGAAATCCTGCTTGGGATCATAAAAAAAAGACCCTGGAAAAACTCCGATGGAGCAACACCAGAAAAAAAACACGGAAAACCATACTATCCTTCAAGGCCTCTAGGAAAAAAAGGCGATCCTGCTTGGAATCATAAAAAAAGACCCTGGAAAAACTCTAATAGAGCAACAACATATTATCCTTCAAGGCCTCGGGTCACTTCTTCAATCTCTAAAACTGCTAACATTTCATTCCGTTTCCCAATCACAAAACCGAAAGAAACACTGACCAGCCCTGCAGCTTATTTATACCAAAAGTAACGAAACCTAACAGATACCTGGAAATATTCACTTTCATCTTTCCATAATTAATAAAGCCCTTTGCAAAATTACTGCCTTTGGTATTGCGATATCACTCAAAATCGCTCCTAATATTGAACCCTATAACTTTGACACATGTAATTGTTGTCCAAATGCTTATGTCTGTATTAAATGACCAACCAAAGACCTGGGTTACTCAGCTCAAAGGCAACTCTACATAACAATGGCAAACCTCTTAATCTCACCCTTTGGTACTCAAAGCAAATATAGAACAGAATGAAGCAAGCTTTTCCTGTATGTCCAAACTCTTGGGCCTCACACAAAGGAATGAACCACTAATTGGTAAAAGAAAAAAAGATAACAAGCCAGCTTTGGCTCCACCAGCCTATCCCTTCCTCAGTATCCCTCCTGGGGCCCTGCAACCACACAACTGAACATTTTGTATCCCGACACAAGATGCTGCTTACAATATGCTTTTTACATGGATGAGAAGAAGGGGCTACAGTAAAGAAGTGGACACCATATGGCCATATAATGAAGGTTTCATGTAAACTTCATTAGGAACATCACAGAAGGCTAGGATAGCTCAAACTTTTACCTACCCTGATAGACTCAGTAATTATCACCATTAGCAAATCCTTCCATTATTTTGCACCACTTCAGCAATGAAGAGATTGTCTGCCAGAAAGGGCGGATCAATACACAATCTAAATTGCCACTTAAGAACTCAACCAACTCAGGGTCGATGTTTAAAGGCATACCCCAATTCCCACTCATCACATAGATAAAGGCTAGACGATTGGAAAACTGTCAGCCTGGATAGCTGCTAATAATAACAAAGAGTGCTCCCTCCAGAGAATCTTATGTTGTCTTCACAAGGAAGCTCCTCAGTTTTCCTGGCGTATACAATGAAGTCCTACCAGAATGGACTTGGCTTCTTCACATATTAGCTTCAAAGTGATGACCAACATACAAGAAGCCCTACCTAACATTTGAACGTCACTTATTGAGAACAGAATAATAACTCCACACAATTTGAGTAAATTTCCTCACATTCACTTGCCTTAAAAAAAACAGCATTTTCAAGTGATGTCTATATGCTTCTTCAGATGCAATATGAATTACGGTTGCAGTTGAAAACTATTCCAGATAAGTTCACTCTCTAAAGAAGTACAAAAACTCTCAGTAAAGCCTATAACACCGACAGGTATGACCTTTTTCATGCTCAGCACAATGCACCATCAAATATTAAAGCCACCAACAGCTTTCACAAAATTTTGATGACCAACAGGTAAGAATCAACTTCCTAAGTTACCTGTGGATTAATGGTGATTTGATAGCATGGTTTTGAAGTGTTCAGACCACTCTCCCCAGAATGAATTTCTGCATCATTCATAAAACACCAGAACGACGACAAAATTACACCAAGATGATTATTCAGCAGAATAATACAGGAATGCTCGACTCATAATTACACACATTACGACCATAGAGGCACAAACCTTTAAATTCATCCATAAGAATGGCTTCAAGAGCCTCGATTTCCATCTCCTGCTCCGCCACATAGTCTGTAATTACAACAAACCAAGTCAATCACTAATCAAAAACCACAAAGTCAATCAAACAAAGCAGAAACTGGAGCATTTACGAGTCTCGAAAGTCGAAACCGATCAGATTAACGAAAAGATTTAAAATTTCCAATGATTTCAATAATGCCAGCATAAACAAGCCACTGCAACATCTGGGTCTACTTAATTTCATCAAAAGAACACAACTTTAGCCTAATTTCACCAGCTAAAAACTTTAACAAGGTTAAAAATTCCTACCCTGAACACATAAATGGAGTATATCGATCAAATCCCACATATTATCAAACAAACACAACCCAAAAATCAACAATCAAAACCACATCTTAGCCATAAATAAAATCAAATTAATCAAGAAACCCAGAAAAAATCTGAAAATTACCAGTCATTGTAGCTTGAGTTGTAGGTTAACTTCTCCTAGAAGACTCTCACGCTCTTCTTGAGTAGCAAGCCTAAAACCTCAAAAATCCCAAAGCAGTGAAAAACCTACACAGAAAAGCGAAAAGAAAGCAAAGGAGAACAAAAAGTTTATGCAGCCAAACGACGTCGTCTCACTGGTGAGAATGCATTTTTTTTTTTTTTTTTTTTTTTTAAGTTTTTAATCAAGTGTGTTTATGTGCATATACTCCGTATACCATAATCAACTTACTGCTAACCAAAAACAAATCCTAACCATCCATCTATGCATAACATCTTCACCTGACGCGTCTATAGCCGTAGATCTTTACTGTGGGTCCCAACATGCATGAGAGACATGTGTTCAGCTAATACTCCTAACTACTCTGTATTAATTAACAAAGACGACTAAACCACGGCATACTCATAATGTGGTCCTTTTTTTTTTTATAAAGAGACGATAGTCTAGTCGATAGAGTCACTACGATTAGCATAGAGTTAAAATCGTCATTTTTCAATAAATTTTGTTAATGATAGTGGTATTTTACCGGTAATATCCGAATATCACCCTTAATAACTACGTTTTTTTCCACTCTCCTCACTCGTACCTCGAATGAAACAACAAAATAAATAGTAAAGATTAATAACTAAAATAAAACATAAATTAATAATGACAAAAACTGAGTATTTATTCCTCTCACTCTCTCATCCTCCTCCCTCATCTCCCAATTCCTCTCTCCTGTGGCAAACAAACAACACAACAAAGGCAGAGTCTTTTTTTTTTTTTTTTTTTTGTTTAGAGAGAGAAAGATAATATTTCATTTCATTTCATTTCATAAGAAATAAGAAATAATCAAGATTATTATTAACACAAAGGTACGTTTCTCCCCTTTTCTATTGTTAATTGGGTGATCCAAACATTAAAAAAAAAAAAAAAAAAGGTCAAAACTTTGATAACATTTCATCTCATTTTGTTCACAAAATATTAAAAAAAATGTGGAACAAAACTCCTCCTCCTCTCTTTGGAGACTGACAAAGCAGAAGAAGAGTAAAAGAGAAGATTTTTGGGGGGTTTTCACCCAAAACACACACACAAAAAAACCCAAAAACCCTTATTTTGTCACTGAAGAAGAAAGTGTTGCCAAAAACTGGGAAATCAAAGCTAACTTTATCAAATCTAATCTGGGTTTCTCTCATTTTCTACCCTAAACCTAAGGTACATACTGCTGTAAAAAAATGCAAAAAAAAAAAACAGTAAAAATGGTTAAAGTTTCAATTTTTACCCACCCACCCTTGTGTTTTTTTACCCTCTCCTAGATCTTTGTATTGTTCTTACTAGAGGGTTTTTTTCATTTTTACATGTCTATTGAAAGTTTTGTTTTTTGGGGGTGTTTGTGAATGAATTGATTTTTTGGAGTGTGCATGTTTATAACATACCCAAATTTGCTGATTTTGGTGTGGATTTTTGGTTGTATTTTTGTTAGGTAAATGGGGAGAAATCTGCTGGTGATTGCTAGGAGGAATTTTTTGGTGTGTTTGGGAAGTTTTTCAGGGTTTTGTTGACCATTTTTGGGGCGTTGTTTTGGTTAGTGGTGTTATTTTGTTGGGGTTTTAGTGAGGAGAGATGGTGGGTAGGAGTGCAAATGGGGTGGGAGTTGGGAAAAGGTTGGTTCCGACAGCGGGTGGGTTGGTTTGGGTCCAGAGGAAAAACGGGTCGTGGTGGCCGGGGCAGATTGTTGGGCAAGAGGAGTTGTCTGAGACTGATTTGGCTGTACCAAGATCTGGGACTCCTATCAAGCTCCTTGGCCGCGATGACACAAGTGTGTGAGTCCCTTCTTTTACAAGTTTCATTTAATTTTTCATGAGAATTGTTGCTTTCGTTCAGTATATCATTCGTGTGTTCAAGCATTGGTGTTCAGTTTTCGGGAATCTGAGAGTGTACCCTGTGTTCGTGTTAGTAGCCTTTGGATGGAATTATGTATTCTTGTGTATGCAACTTTTGTGTTCCCTCATTTATATTGATCTGAAAATGTTGTTACTGGTAAGAGGTTGGCCAATCAGTCTAGCTTTTGACTGTGAACTTTTTAGAGTATCAAGTTTGTGGTTTTGCTGGTTATTTTGAACTTGCGTGTCGGCTGATAAAACGGTTTTAGGGGAGGTTGTGGATGGGGGGAGCTAAGACAAAACAGTGGTAAGTATGTTAGAAGCAGTCAAGTCCTTGATTAGTATAGTGCTTGGCAATTTGAGGGCTCATTTTGCGGATTTTAGAATTTGAGTTTTTGTCATGTTTGGATTCTGAGTTAGCGGGGAAGTGCCTATGTGGAAGGTATTGGCAATATGGTCTTCATATTGAACAAGTATGGCCTTGTGGAATGGTTGGGTTTCCCTGTTATGCTGTTACTTGGAAATAGAAGGATGAGGTAAGTGATCAGGACACATTTCTTATGGGGGTATGACAAGCCTTTATGTTAGATCTTTATTAAGTTATATTATTGGAGTAAAGGTAAATGAATATGACGAATATGATTTGCTTTGGTGAAGCAATAGATTTGCTGATGGCTTGACCTAAGGACGATGTTTGGGTGCTCCTAGCGTTTACTTAGCTCTTTCTGCTGGAAATTATGGAGAAGGCCTAGGGGTGTTGACTGATCAGGGAGCTTAGATTTTTGGTTGCTTCTCTCTCTTTAGAGATCTTGCTCTGGTGTTCATTTTTGAGTGCCATTTCTAGTCTTTTTGTTTGAGAGATCTTATCCCTCTTCTAGCCTATTGTTAGTCTGAAAATGGTTTGTTTAAGCTTTACTAGCATTGTAGAGCTGAGACAATGTCACTGTTTTCCTTTGGTTGAATGTGTGGTCTTTTATATCTACTCTCTGCTGTCTTTGACTAGCATCTAAATATCTGTTTTGTTCTGGTCTAATTACTGCTATTGGAGGTCATGAGAAAGTGTTTTGACTTTGACTTGTAACCTTCTGAGCTGCCTTTTCTCTGGATCTTACAGACTTCTGTGCTTACTTTGTTCATGTTTTTGGGTGTACCAGAGATTGGTTTGATCTTGAAACCACCAAATTGGTGAAGGCTTTTCGTTGTGGGGATTATGACTCCTGCATTGAAAAGGCAAGGGTCTCTGCAGCTAAGAATTCACTAAAGCAGACGAAATATCCGCGGAGGGAAAATGCCATTGTTTGTGCCCTTGAAATTGAAAAAACATGCATGTTGAAAGATTGCCCAGGCAGTGACACACGGCAGAATGGCGAGAAAGGTTCATCTTCCATGTCTCACCCTACTAATGAGAGGGCACAGTCATCTGAGGGTTCACAGGAAACAGGAAGTGCTTGTGATCAAAAATCGAATACAACTCAGGAGCTGTCTCAGTCTGGTATATCATATGAAGAGACTAATGGTTTAACTCACATCAAAGGTCTGCAATGTAGAACCAGGAAGCGGAGCCGAAAGTCACCTAATGATTCAGAAGAGGATGGATATGAAGGAATTAAACGCATGAAAGGACTAAATGACCTGGGAGTAGACTCTGAGAAAAAAGAATCGATTATGCCATTGCTGAATCCAAGTCCACAAAACAGTGCACTTGTCGAAAATCTTTGTGATGCTAATGGAAATTTGGTGGGAGCTCTGGCAAATGGAAGTTCAGCATTGAAGAGAAAGAGATCTCAAGTGGTACATATTCACGAGCTCCTGAAAAGAGAATACCCACGACGGCCCATGCCAAAGGTTTTGGAGAATACAACAATGGTTCCGGTCCGAATAATCTGTGATGAGTTTGCAAATCCGTTCGAGAGATCTGACACAGTTTCTTCTGGCTATGAATGTGAGGAAAGTAACAAGTGGAATGATGCTGAACTGTCTAATGGGCTGCTGCTTGAGGATGATTCTCCAGGCATCTTAATTGATGTCCCATTTGTTGATGGGGAGCTACATTCGTCTGGTATGTTTTCTGTTTGGCTTTGGCTATAACCAGTGCAGTGTCCTGTCAAAGTAGAAAGTTGTTGTGCTCAATTGTTTGTCAAAACATACCTAAGTCTGTCTTTTTTTTTTCCCCCCTTTTCCTTTCTTTTACTATGTCTCCTTAAGATCCGAATTTGTGTTTCGTGCTTTTACATGCCGTGGAGAGGCATGTTTTTCGGTTGTTTTGGATTGCATAAATGTTAAATTATACAATTATACCTTTTTCAAAGGTCGTGTGGAACATACTAGTACTGCATATGGCTGATGTTTACCATACTCTCTGCATGTTAGAAAATAATGGTGTAGCAGTTTATGGATGTTGCTCTAGTTTCTTATTGAATGTTATGCTTGCTGAGACCAATTATCTTGTTTTTTCTTCTAGGTTTATCACCAGCTTGTCAATCCTCTTTTCCCAAAAAGTCTTATCCTGATTTGTTAGGGGACCCAGGTCATGATATTAAAGTTCAAGCTTCATCTCTTGGGCATGATTTACCGGATGAGTCGGGACTGAGCTACTTCTCAGCTGGGTATATGGACCAGAAAGTAGAGAAAAGTGCTTCCAAGTGGCAGTCAAAAGGGAAAAGAAATGCAAGACATCTGAGCAAAGGTGAAGAGCCAAACTCTGGATGGAAAGGTGATGTCCATGATAGATTAGATTCTTATAAGATCGGTCATGAGAATCCAGGTCGGCTCTCTCCAAGATCAAATGGTGTAGTTAATGGATTCACAGATAGCAGAAACCACAATTCCATGGCATCTCCTCATAGATCCTTCTCATATCATCAGTCTCGTTTTTCAACTCACTCCGACTTTGAGTTGGCGGATGTTTCACCAAGCAGCCATGCAGATACAGTGTTGTATGAGATTGAGGTTACTGTTGAGGCTACGAGGTCTCAGGTCCAACGTGTCCCTTATATCTCCCTCATGAGCAAGGTTAATGGTAAACCTATCACTGGTCACCCAGTTGCAGTTGAAGCTTTAGAGGTTGGATATTGTGATCCTCAGTCATCCGATTGCCCAGCCAGTGGCAGCTGTGAGTTGGATGGTGAAGATACCGAAATAGAAGTAATCATCAAACCAAAATCACACAAGAAGAAAGCTAAACACCGTTCACGTCTACATCACAGAAAATCGTCCAAGTCAAAGAAGCGGCATGGCTCGTCGTCGAAGAAGACAAGGAAGTTGTCATCACTTAGTGGAGCTCAAAAGTTAAGCTTAGTGAAGCGTAAACCAATGTCTCAGACCTCTAAGGGTCCTACGCTGGCCTGTATTCCGCTGAAGGTAGTGTTTAGTAGGATAAATGAGGCACTAAATGGCTCGCGTTCTACTCATCGCGTGAGTAACACATGACAGGAATCCCCTGCTAAATTTATGGCAAGGCTGGGGGTGATAATACCTTGGTTTTTTTTCTTTCTTCTAAAATGGTTTAATTCATTGAGAGATTTCAGGTTCTGTTAGGTAGTCTAATTCTTCAGTAGGCCAACTTGCAACGGATGTGATCAATTCTCAGGTTTGTACATTGGGTCTGATTGGTAGGAGTTTCAGTATTTTTGTTCTGAAATTATAGAGCTAGGAACTGGTAGAGATTTAGACAGTCTGTTGCGACATTGTTCTGGCTTTGCACATAATGTAAAAGTAGTTTGAGGCTTAATTGTTCCTGATTTTACAGCATTAGTTTCTGTAGCTTACTGTGTTGCAAATAGTATCTCACAAGGCGCTACAAGTTCTCTGATTCCTTGTGTTATTGGAACTTTTAGTCCTTTTACCGAGCGTTTTGAGTTGGCATGGAGCATCTAGTTGCTGGTGAAACAGAGTCGGAGGGCATCATGGCGGAAAATCTGTTTTGGGGCAGGCAACTTCACTCGGAAGATAGACATCCTTTTGCGGAAGAGTCAGTACTTTAACTTGATGAGGCGCTAATCTTCCTTCAGTATCCTTTCGTGGAGCCCTGGAGCTTAGCTCCATTCTTCGTCGAGACGTAGTCGTATTAGGGTCTCTACTAGAAGTAGTTTGTTTTCCTGCTTGCGGTCTTTACCCTCTTCGTTAGCGCCCAATATTTTTAAAAAAAAAGACGGACAAACGAGACTTGAAAAATCTTGGGTATTTTTAAATACAGAAAAATATATAATTAAATAGATAGATAAAACGGAGGAACGTAGGTATCCCGTAAATCTTTGTGTTGTGTAAAGAACAATGAGAGCGGTAAGCTACCCATAATCATCTTAAAGTTGTATCGTCTTTATGTTTGTTTACACACAAATCAAAGTGAATCACGTGTTGACAATCACATTTGTCATTCATTCTTTCATGATAGGTTACTATAGTTTGTGGCGACTAACTAATATTTTTTTTTTTTTTGAAATAATACTATATATAAAACTATAAAAAAGCGGACATAAAGTCTTCAGAAGTTACAACCGGAAGACTCTCCGGGCCACCTGAATTGACCTAAACTGAATAATCATCATACGGATGCGGCAAACCAACAGACTCAAAAGGATCATTATACCAGCTAACTTTCACGGTAATGCCACCAATCCTTTGAGAGGTTGTACCACTGATTCGATGTTTAAAAGATGCATAGGCATCTACCAATTGACGAGTACCTTGGAACAATTTTGCTTCGACAGTGAAATCTAAGTCACTGGGCACAGCCAAGCAAGACCTCGACAGGGCAATTTTGTTTTTCGAAACATCCTCGAGCATTTGGGGCTTCTCTTTAGGCGCATGAAACAAAGTTTTTCGAAACAAGTACCAACAATTCCATCTAACTGAGTATTTGCACAAATGAACCCATGAAGCTCTGGCGCATCAACTCCGTTACTTGCAAGAGTATCAGCAAATACCTCAATGGTAGCTTGTGATGCCACATGGTAAACAATATAACTATTAACTAACCACATTTCAAGATTGCGACGCTTGTCCTTGAGATGCAATTCAAAACCCCAACGGGGGCCTGCTAGACAACGGGATGGGGCAGCCAAGAATAATGTACCATCTGGAAGGACGGATGGAGAACCTTCAATTCGCTTGTAGAAATCCAAATATTTCTCATCAATGTCACAGACCTTAAATTCACCTTGGATATCAGCAGAGCTAGGATCATCAACCCCATCAATAAAGACATGGACCGAGAACACCTCCACTAGTGGATCCAACCCTGCTAAACTCATTTGCTCAAGTCGGGTTCCTGGTAGATCAACACTTGCTTAGATATTGAAACAATATTTACTTACAACACCTTGACCATTAAGCAAATCAAAGTCGAACCACAAATCCACACCTCCACCAGCATGATTTTATCATGTCATTAAACCTTAAGTAACAAAAGTTGGGCTCGTAGCCACGCAAAACATCACCCATTCTTGATTCACCCCCTACTAAGTACTTAAGTAGTAGGCCTTGCCTGGTACACAAGGAATGGTTAAGGGGGAACAAATTCATGGGTAAACAATTAGTGGGGAATTGATTAAGGGGGTAAAAAATCATTGGTTTGAATGTTTGGAATACTAGGTTAATGATTATTTGGGTAATATTTACCTAGGTTTGGTTAGGGGGTAATTAATGGAGAGAAGAAGAAATAAAGGGGGAGGAAGAGGAGAGAGAAAAAGAAACATACTAGAGGAAGATGATGAAGATGTGTAGAAGAGAGAGAAACGAATGGGGGGCTGAAATCTTTTGTTTCAGGGAGGATTGAAGGAGGAATGTATTTGGGCTTGGTGGAGGTAATGTATTCCAGGCCTTATTTTTTCTCCTCAATCCAAACCTCCAACATTACTGCCAATTCAGGCAAGGCCTTACTCTTATTCAAAGAAAAAGTCATCAATTTGTTTCAACCAAATACAAATAGGAAAAACAAGTATAATAACTACGTAAAACAAAGGTAATTGAGAAATACACGATCAATCACTAACACTAACAAGAGTCAGCAATTTCATAAAGAACTTTTGACGTCCATAATTCGAGATTTATCATTTTAGAAAAGCCTCACTTTCATTAGACAAACACGAACACGAACACAAATCCGAACCCGAACCCGATATAGTTTATGCATTGGGTTCCATAATAACAATTCAAGCATCTCAATCGAAAAAACCTCAAATTCAGACCAACCCACAAAAAAGCCCAAAATCAAACCCAACAAACTAGGGTTTTACAAGCTACGATACACCACCATATAAAACCCTAATTTTATCACTCACCTCCGTCTTCTTCCTTTGTGATCTCCCCCTTTTCCCCCAAATACTCAAAACCCTAGGTAATAATAATTTCTCTCTCTAAATTCTTTCAATTTCTTCAAAATCAACCCATTTCAATTAAGTACTAATTACTATCGTATCACTGATTAATTTTTTCTGGGTGTGTGAAAAATTGCAGGAGAGAGAAAGAAGAAGAAGAAATGGCAGCAGTACCAGGATCTTTGGTGTGGGAGATTGTGAAGAAGAACAACTGCTTCTTGATCAAGGAGTTTGGAAATAGTCATGCTAAGGTTCAGTTTAGCAAGGAGCCCAACAATCTCTACAACGTTCACTCCTACAAATACTCTGGTAATTTTTTCTTAACTTTTCTTCTCAAAGAAGCTTCATTTCTCGTTTTTTTCATGTTGATTTGGATCTGATTTGGTTTGTATTATTGTTTATTAGGGTTTTATGTGGTTATTGATTTGTTTTTAGGTTTTTGTTGTATGATTTTTCATGGGTATCGAGATTTTGGGCAGATTATGTTGATTTGTTAGGTTTAATTTGGTTATCGTATGGTTGAAGTTGAGTTTGCATTTGATACTATTGGTAATCTGGGTATTATGAGTAATTTATTTTGAGGACTGTTTGGTTGGTGATATTCGTTTGGGTGGTATAGTTATTGTCTTCACGAAAGATGTGATTTTGGGCATGTGGCATAGGTGAAGGTTTCGTAATCGTAAGATGTGTTTTTGATTAGTATGGTTTGTGATAATTGTTGTATCGCTCAAGTCGTCTAATTTGTTGGTGAATGCTTGTAAATTTGAGGTCTAACTTTTCGTATGAGGTTGGAGTATGTTACGCAAGTGTTTCACTTTTCCCTTGTGTAAAGAGTTGTGTAGTAAGAATCAATGTTTGTGCTGTTGGGTTCCGAATGATTTGTTGCTTTCCAGTTGAAACCTAATTGAAATGGATGCGATAGACATTTAGAGTCACTGGTGAATTGTTGCGCTGATTACAGTGCGGAACGAAATGGTTCAATTTGGCTGTTTACATATGGGTTTAATGTATAGATTAGACAGTCATTCGTTGTTTTGGAAAATGAGATGACAATGTTTAATTTAGTGTTTAATTACTTGGTGAAAATGATGTAAAAACTAGTCTGTGTTTGTCTTTTATCTTGTTGTGGGACACGTGAAGAGCAATGTTGGTAATTTTGGTACTGTATGATAGTCCGAGCTCTTTCTAATCTTATTTCTTTTTGGTTGTGATAGGTTTGGCCAACCCCAAGACCGTCTCTGTCCAAGCAGGAGGCAAAGATTCAGTTGTGCTTGCTACCACTAAGACCAGGAAGCAGAGCAAGCCTGCTAGCCTTCAACACAAGTCTGTGATGAAGAAAGAGTTCCGCAGGATGGCCAAGGCTGTCGAGAACCAGGTAATGCTCTTGTCCATGTAGTAATGTGTCCCCTCCGGTTGTTAATGTTTCCTTGTGCTATTAAGCAATAGTAATAGAGGTATTGCTGCATTATTTCATGAGTTGTAGTATGTCGCACTATCTTCTGAAATGATAGCCTCAGTTATCTCAACATGTTCTGCTTCTGAGTCTGCAGTCTTGTTGCTTGGCAAATGTATGCAGTGTTGATGTAATTTTCGGGGAGTTGCGTGGGTGTCTTTAAGCCGATCAGTGATTGTGTTACTGTAATTTTGCTCTATTTGAAGCCCTAGGCTCAGAACCATATTTTGCTCTGAAGATGTTGTTCCCTAGACAGTCTTTTATATCTGTTTATCTTTGATCTTGATGATTCTATTGAAACTAATCTGGTCTGGCAAATGTTCATAATTTGATCAATTTCAACCCTTGTTCTGATTCCTGTTGTCATCCAGTAGTTCCAAAATTTTGTTTAGCTGCATTGTCTCGGAAGTATTTGTTTTCATCAATGTTTCTTTCCCCTGTATTGCAGGTTGGTGACAACCACTACAGGCCTGATTTGAAGCAAGCTGCCCTTGCTAGGTTGAGTGCTGTCAGCAGGAGCCTTCAAGTTACCAAGTCTGGTGTTAAGAAGAGGAACAGGCAGCCATCCAAGGTCCGTGGCAGGAAGTGAAGTTAGGGAGTTGGAAGTTTTGTGATATCCCAGTATTAGTGTCAAACCTTAAAACGTGTTCACTAGTAACTTATTTCTTGTAGCTGGTGTTCAGACTATTATTTCCAGTTTGTGAGAAATAGATAGACCCTTTCTACTTCTTTTTTGGGGATTGTCTTTTGTTGTTTGACATCAGGCAATCTATTGTTCGTTGAAAGTCGAGATTGGCGATTATTGTCTTGGCATTTTTGAATGTTTCATTTCTACTCATGTCATTATGTCTGGTGTATTTGCATTCAGTTGGTCAAATGTTTCAGTAAATTTCGTTTTACCCCTTCTTCCTTCCGCTTACATTGGGCTCCAAACTAAACGCCCCTTTTATAGTTAAATCGTTCTGGTTGGAGCTCTTTGGCTGAAGATAATGAAACCGCCCCTTTGTAAGGCCTTGCCAGTAAAGGAGATCAGATGTTTCATTTTTAGAGTGCATGTTGTTCGATTTTGTGGATTTTATGTTATTGAAGACTTCCTGGGGAAGTTCATATTAAAAGCTTCTCAATAATTTGCTTTGAACGCGGCAATACAGAACGATTGCCTCAGTACAGCAAAGCGGTACCTGTGCTTATGACCAGGCGTTATTCCATAGGGGACACGTTTGAAACCCATAAGCACAAGTACTAGGAGCCTGGAGGTGGAAGGTAGGAAGTTATCCTTGCGGAAAATATCTGGTAAGGCCAAATAAATCATCCATATATTACAGATCAGGGGCCTGGTTTATTGTTCCAATTCAAACACACTGTTCAGACAAATCTAGTTTAATAGGATCTTGATACTGCACAGAATCCCCATGGTTAACATAACACGTAGTTTTTTCTATATACAAGTTGACAACGCAGTTCAGTAAGCGGAGGAGATAGTTGGTGCAGCTATGTTCGATGGTGACTTAGCAGGTAGCTGATCAGGAGCAGCAACTTGAGTTCTGGTTGATAGGCTGGCCACCGCTTACTCTCACAGTGGCGGGCTTGTTGGTGCCAAGTCCTGGTTGGCTAGCCATACTGCATTTACAGAGAAGATGGATTGAGTTATGTTTGCAAAGCAGATATACCGCAGTGAAAAAGAGAACTCATTTTGCAATCTAATTATCATATAAAGGAAAATAGGTTGAAACTGAATATGAACTATACCGGTTCTTTATATCTGCTGCCATGGTCATGAACGCCTGCTCAACATTAATAGAATCCTTGGCACTGGTTTCAAGGAAGGGGATTCCAATCTCATCTGCATAGGCCTGCAAAGCATCAAAGACGTTAGCCATGAAATGCTCAAACTTTGACACTATATCTGCTTAATCGCATTGCTTAAAAAAAGAAAAAGAAAAAAAAAAAAAAAACTTCACTTGATCACTCTTTTTTTTTGGACAAAGATTTCACTTGGTCAATATGAATCAAGAAAGCTTACCTTTGCAGTTTCATATGGGACTGCCCTATTGGCTGCTAAGTCACTTTTATTTCCAACCAAAAGCTTGTTGACATTATCGCTTGCGTAACGATCAATTTCACTCGGCCATTGTTTCACATTGTTGAAACTTTCTTCGTCTGTGATGTCATAAACAATCTAGCAAACAGTGAAATGCAAGGTAATCATAGTCTGAACTTTGAACCCATAGTGTTAGAAGAAGTTTTAGTTTTGAGGTAATTATGCTCACTATTATTCCATGAGCACCCCGATAGTAGCTGCTTGTAATAGTCCGAAAACGTTCTTGGCCTGCAGTGTCCCACTAGAGCAAGCAAAAACACAGTCAGGGGAGTTACTCGCAAAACATGATAGAGAAAGAGCTTTAATGACAACGAAAAATCCTTACAATTTGTAGCTTTATAGTCTTTTCATCCTGCTCCACTGTGCGGATTTTCTAAGGGAACCAGAATGCGAAAAGATACCTAATCAATATCAACATGACACAGAAAAATAATCGATTGAAAAATCCATTTGCAAAATAACAATTTTACAACTCACAAAATCGACGCCTATGGTGCTTATGTAGCTCTCCAGGTAGGAATCATCCTTCATAGTCATAGAACAAAGAGTCAGTGGATAAATAAGGTACAGCCTACATAGGAAATAACCTGTAGAGGAAAAGAACCACGGAGGAGAAAATGCACATGGGGAGGAATTCGAGAAAGAAACACTTTACATCACACGACCAAAATAGAAGCAAAACAGGAGCAATGTTTTTTTTTTATTAAGATAAAAATAAGAGCAATGTACACACAGCAATTATAACCTGCACATTGACACACCACAGTGAAAACTGACATGCGATATTTCACACATAACAATACTACTGCCAGCATGGGTGTGGAGAATTTAAGGGCAGAAGAATACACTCAGAACTGAACAATGAAGACAAAGAAACTAATGATTAAAATCTACCCAGAACCGGGAAATATGATATGAGAGGAGCCTAGTTAAGTAGACAGGATGAGGAAAGAAATTATGATAAATAAGATACATAGTGTCAGAGTTACAGAATTGACTTCAGTTTAAGTAAGATACAGTAGCAATATCTGAAGTGCTTTGGTTGTGGCTGATCACCAAATTCTAAACAAAGCTCTGAGTTTAAGTTTACAACTGAGATTCCCGACTACTCAGACTGTCAACCATTTCAAGTAACAGACTAAATTCATGTAGTCAGGCAGAAGAACTGAAGGATGGCCGCTAATAAAGGTAAAAACTTGTCATGCTACATGAAATGTACTAATTACTTGAAAATTTCAATTACTTTCCAAAATGAATACAACTTTCAAGCTCAGTGTAACATACACACAATATGCATCACAGGGAAAATAACCTTCAAAGTCCCCATTCAATCAACTTGCTTCAAACAAAATGATCTTATATGCTATGTTTGGTAAAACTAGCTGAAATAGTAGCTGAACGCTGAAATAATAGCTGGAATAGTAGCTGAAAGTTTTTAGCTGATAGTAATTGGAGTGTTTGGCTGAATTAGCCGATATAGAAGCTGATATATATAAAATTACATAAAATGTATTATTTATTTTTAATCTCGTTTTAATTTAGTAAATAAATGAGGGTAAATTAGGAATAACATAATGATAAGCTAGCTTATTTTAAAATAAGTTACATGGGGTAACTTCTTAAATAAGCTAGCTTATTTTTAAATAAGTTACATGGGGTAACTTCTTAAATAAGCTAGCTTATTTTTAAATAAGTTACATGGGGTAACTTCTTAAATAAGCTAGCTTATTATTTAAGCTAGTGGTGTTACCAAACCAACTTATTTGGTCAAAGAGCTTAAAAAGCTAGTCAAATAAGCTACTTTGGTCAAATAAGCTAACTTATCGTGCATACCAAACACAGCCATAGACAAAGGGTATATCAGCTGAATAAACAGCTGTGGGCACACATGGGCTTCAGTTCACCGCTAATGTTTGTTTAGAAAGTTCAGTATTAGTTAATGGGGTTTTAGCTTCTTTTTTTTTTTGATTGATTTGCCCTTAGTTACAGTTATTAAATTCATTGTATCTAGAGATATTTGTTCTAAGAAAGATAATCCAATCATGAGATGGCTGCATTAGTTGAAATTTGAAAGCACATTTAGAGCCTCATCTAACACAAGATTTTCTCCACTCAAGTCTTAATTCAAAATATCTCCTCGGTGATGAACTTGATCATCACATATTTATATTTACGAAGTTACAAAATTCTGTTCCCAAACAATCATAGTTCAATTGCCATAACACGATGTCAAGCATTATCAACATACCGCAAATCTGAGTAGAAGACAAGACTTGCCCACTCCAGAGTCACCAATAAGCAAAAGCTTGAAGAGGTAATCACTGCAATGATAACAGGATGTTAATGGCATAAAATCAACAAGGGCATGTCTCATCCAATATAATGAATATACTCTACTATGGCTCAAGCAAACGGTCTGACTAAAGCGAATATATGACGGACAGATGGAACCAGTTATGGAGTATTATTTATGCTAAGTAAACAACAGAAGTGTCAGGAGTTCAAGCACAATGTTGTTAATGTATCTCATGCACAGACATTGCATACTTCAAATTCCAGAACAGACTATTACGGTATTACCCACTGATCTGACACACAGTATCATTCCATCCATCAAAGCATTCAGTTGCTTTGCATAACATATTTGCAGCACGAGAGATGCTCAGGCAAATAAGTTTTTTTTTTTTTTTTTCCTTTCTTTTTGGGTAGAAAATGAGAAAATCTAAGATGATAACAACGTTCAGAGAGAACAGCAGTAAATAATAAGAAATTCCGTAGATAATGGAGATGAGAGGATGAAAATGCAAACCATGTTGGACACATTGCAATGTAACCATGAACAGACTACTACGATATTATACACCGACGTGACACGCAGTATCATTTCATAGATCAAAGCATTCACTTGCTTTGCATCACTTATAGTCTTTACTCTCCGAACACAGCAGATGCAGTACGAGGGATGGCAAAAAGTTCTATTTTATTATTTTTTTTAATATGAGGTAATCTAAAATGAGACTACGTCCAGAGAACAGCAGCAAATAATAAAAAATACCGTAGAAATTGGAGATGAGAGGGTGAACAGCTGCAAATAATGTTGGACACTTTGCAAAGTAACCACGGAAACAACCACACAAAGTGGCACTGAAGCACAGCAAGGGAAATTACTCTAACGAAATCTCGTGACCTATTAGAGCTGATGTTAGAATTTCAATGATCTTATCTCCAACCAGAAACGTGAACAAATGCCCAATATGTAGCTTTCCAGTTCAACTTCAGAGCCTCGCCCACTAAGACTTACTCCCTTTGTTTCTATCAATTTTTATGTTTGAATTAAATTCCTAAACATATCCAAATTCATGAGTAAAAAAATTTAATTAAAAGGAGGGATCTTATAACAGCAGGCATGCCAGCCCACTTATATCCTCTAATTGAAAACAAAATTATATGAAGCTGAACTGCCGCATACTGGATTAGAGCAAAAGGTTTGTAACAAGAAAATGTAAACCCAAAAAGCAATTCTTCAGCAGAAAGGAAACGGCAGCATTCTCCGCAATCACTAGAAACCCATATAAATGAACGCCGTTTAGCTGGTTCAGTCATTAAGACTACTGACAAACTAATACTACTCCCAGCTCCTCAAATCCCGTAATCAATCCATCCTTGCAACAAATAGATCACTTACTAAGAAGTGTAAGGCACACATTTTCCATCCCGGAGCTCTATCCATTCTCGCGTCTATATCCCATTATTAAGATCAGCTTTCTGATTCTACCAACTTCAACAAAAAGTGGCAGTGGCCTTCTTTCAAAATTTTCTCTACACATCCAAAATTTGCTGTCTCACCTCAAATTAACTTCAGATATAATTCCGAGAGCGCCTAAATATGTCGGCGCAACTGATCCGACTTTAATCCAAACCCTCAATCCCTACCTTAGAACCTCTACAACACCACTACACCATCTACTTTCCCTTTAAGTTTGTCACCCGAACCATTTCCCAAATCCTCTTTCTTCAAAAGGGTATCTTCAACATTAATCTAATTCAACAACCCAAACTTTCTCCCCAAGATATCAGTAAAAATTTACATAGTAAATCAAGCTCTTAAACTATCCTAGTTCTATGATCATACAAATATAATTATAAAAATACCAACTTTAATAATTTGCCCAACAAAATACAATAATCAAACTATAATCAGAATATTGGACTATAATACAATACAAGAATCATTCAGCTCAAGTCACAATCAATTTAATCAGAATATATAAAAATATTAAATCCCAAAAGACCCAGGAAATAATTAAACAATTCAAGCAACAAAAAAAAAAAAGTAAAAAAAAACTTGAAATTAACAGTATGGTAAAAGTAAGAGCTTACTATTCAGGATTCATGGTAAATAGCACACAAATTTGAGCCCAAAAGATGGAAAAATACCCAGAAAACTGGACAGAAAGTTGAGCAAAATTATGAATTTGGAGGAGAGGGAAAGATAAAAATGATAAATTAGCAGCAAAAGTTTTAAGTGATCTTTTGTGTTAGTTGACAGGTACTATGCGTGACGTTATCAACTTATCGAATTATGATTTATGATGATATTCTGGTGTCCACCAAAATTACGGCTCTCGTGTCGCAAGTTAGGTTGCTGTTCACTAACGTTTGTGCCCTACTGTAACAGGGTTGAAACACGACAACATAACACGGACCGTATTGATTATGAATTTACCGTGTTAATAGGGATCTGAATCGTACTAGTTTCATTATCATTTTTATTGTAGTTAGTGGGTGATCCGATTTATATGATTGAGGTTTGGAAAAAAAAAATGTAAGATTAGTTTTGAGTATGGTGGTACTGAAATTTGTGTCTCACTACCGAATGACGAATAACGTTGATCATTTGGTACGGTTTAGATAAATAAGTCGAGAACAGTTAATCGGTTAAGTAAAATGGGCGTAGTAACATATTAGGATCATGAAACTGATGCACTTTGACTTATCTCGACTAACTACCATGTTGTTTTGACATGATGAGAGTTTCAAAATTGGTTTAGTATTGAAAATCCAAAGTAGACATAGATCATGAATTCTTATGTTGAAATAAATCAATATGTTCAGTAATTTTTGCAGGTGCCGATTAGTGTCGAAGCGTGTCCAATCAATCAGACTATGTATGTTGTGTTGAAATAACACTCAACTTATAAAACTGTTATTCAACATCTGTAACTCTGTACTGTGCTAATAAAGTAATTAGTCTATATTTTAAATGAATAGATTATAAAAATTGAAGTATTAATGTACTGATAATGAAGTCTGATCATTATTCTGGTAGACTAAATCAAATGCTTCCTCCACGAGTTTTATAACGTATGTAGTACTTGTAATAATCTCTTGCCATCCAATACATCGGCTGCATAATCAAACCTACAGATGCGAATAAAAAGAAATTAATGTAAGCAAACTATGATACTCCGACACTTCAATTACCTGCAGTGTCGCGTGTCCGACACGACACGACACATAGACACGCCATTTTAGGCAGAAAAAATCAAGTTTTTTTTTTTTTGGTTGCTAAAATAGCCATGTCAGGCATCTCGACACGTATCCACCTCCGACACTTCCAGCCGTGTCTGAGTAACATAATAAGCAAATGAATCATCAAAGAATTTCTATTTAATTTATTTTCACTTTTAAACTAGTTATGTGATACACGTTATAAACCGAGTCTATGTCAACGAGTAATAAAAAACTCTTGACTTGGTTTTCATCTATTGATGACGGAAAGCCTAGATGCACCAATACCATGCTACCAACCAACATTATACATATATAGTGCAGCAAAATGATATCTGTTGCAACCAAGTCATACGACGGGGTGGAAGGTAATCCCTTCCCCCAAGAAAAGTCTCCGGGGAAAACGAGCTCTAGTGCATGTGAGCCATGGCTATCAGAAAGGCCATTGATCCTGGTGATACCGGCGAATCTCCGACATCAGAGACCGGATTTACGACAACACGCAAGGAAGGCATATCTGAAAAGCGTCGTAGGGTTAATGGCTCTTCCTTTTCGAGCCCATCCTCGCCCTTCAAGGAAATTGCGATCACACGTGGTCGTAATGGAAGAAGGTTGCCATTGAAGTTGGTTGATTCAGTGAGGTTCAAGCAAGAGATTAAGATGTGGGCAAAGGCCGTTGTGAGCTACGCTAACCGATGCTGCACTTGTTCAAGAAAGTAACATCATGACTTATGCAACAAAAGAACAAGGCAGATGAGAAGACAAGGCAGACTTGCACATTATAGTCAAACAACCGCGAAGATAAGTTTATACTACGTGATATGACTCGTAAATTAGCTCCTGTTTACTCTTGTATAGTCTTCAAAGACCACAGTACCGATGATATTACATAATACATACTATCTAGCAAAAGTAATTACATTCACCATATTTTAGTGTGTATTCTGTTACCTGGTAATGTACACTTCCATTATAACTGTTAGTCGATTACTGCTCAAGAAACGGATGGCATCCATGATGGTTCATGATCAGAACGAAGAGACGACCCTCTTTTGCATTGTGCAGACGCTCCTCTTTAGCTACTCATTGATGTCAGAAAGTGTGAACATTCAGAGACACCCATACAACTTCAAGCAAGGGTAGTTTCAAGCCAAAAATCCCAGGCAAGAAGATGCGAATCAGAATAGTTCCAGAGAGATTAGGAGAACACACTCACATTTGAGACTATGTACCACCTATAAGACAACCTAACAAAACTTATGTACCAGTGTAGAAGGCCAACACCCTTCTAATGTTTTGCTTCAAGAAAGTTCGTTGTCTTTTCTCCACCAGAAATGGTCCTCAAAAGCTCTCTAGATACGTTCTGTGCATGTGTTGCATTCTTCACCCGGCTTGCTCTAACCCAAGCAGGCTCCTGAAAGTTAAAGTATTTCTTTAGTTGATTTTTGCCCTTAGTCTTTGATTCATGCTTGCTTGCAAACCGTAAAATATCAGAATAGACACAGGAATAATATTTTACCTCTGGGACAAAGCGAGAAAACCCAAACTTTATGAGCAGAAGGATGTGCTCAATGACTAGAATTGCAGCAAGACCTGGCTCTAACTTCCACTTTCTTTCCACATCGTACAAGCAAACCAGCAGAGCGCAGTTTGTGCAAATTGACAACACTATCAGAAACTGAAACAAAAGAAAATAGATCGTTTTGAAGTCCAATAAAAAGCTGTCATCAACATAACATAGTTCTGAAGAACGTCCACACAAAAAGCCTTGGATTTGATTAACCAGCCTTCATCTCTCTGGCTCTCTTCACCCACACTCCACATGACAACAGGCTACATTACAGTAGGAAACGTTATCCATATTTACTTCTGCATTTTGTACCGATAAGGTCTGTTCTCTTGTCTTCAATTTGTTGAACTTATTTTCTGAGCTTATCTGAACTTCCATCTTTTGAACTTCTAGTAACTTTTCTGAACTCTTTTAAACTTTTCTAGGAAAGCAAACTTTTTCTGAACTTATATTAACTTATCAAAAGATATCTAAATTTATCGGAACTTTCTGAATATAAGCAAAAACTAGTTGAAGAGAACATGTTCCTGATTAGAATCCTAGTAGCTGGGAACCATCACATCTGTGCACATAATGTAGAGCATTAGTTTTTACAAAGGCCTTAAATTGGCATACTTGCCTGAAATATGTTTAACCATGCTCCAATTGTAGCAGCAGCACGAGGAACAGGCCTTTTATGAATGACAAGCAGTTTCAGAGCATCTGTTCTGATCTCCATAATGTTGTTCTGCATCATACCAGTGAGTTAACAACTTCAATCGCTTTGCACTTTCACAGACATTACAATATTAGTAAGTACTTCTACTTACAACAACTGCAAAAGCAAAGGTGAGAGGAAATGCACATGCAAACATCATAATCATTCCAAACTGCAGTGCCAACTCCAAAAAATCTGCAGATACCAGTATACCACATATATTAGTTTAGTAGTTTGTGACAACAAAGTTCGATGGGGAGAAATGAGAAGTGTGATGATAACCGATCACAAGAGGCAAAGCAATTAGAGGGAAATAAAAGTTACCATCAAAAAGTCCATCTTCAAGTTCTCCACCGATGCTTGCTGAGTAAGCAGATTTGAGATACTCTTTTTCCACTCTAGAAGTAACCTTGAACTTCCCTGTGGTTGACCCTTTTTCATGCTTTTTCTTGTACCTGGATAGAAGATTTAGAATTTTAACCATATCCAAAGGTTAAAGAAAGTATTCAAGATAGTGACGGCTCACCTCACTGCTCCAAACTTTTTATAGCTGTATTTGAGGTAAGGCAGAGAATTTTCAAGCAGATTCTCAAAAACCTGTACATCAGTAGTTGTAACAGTCACAAACAAACAATGTCAAATGCTACCGAAAGAAGAAAACATTAAACATCGTATCCCTCTTCAATTGATTTATATACCTCAGAAACAATTAGCCGCTGAATCAAAACCTTGCGAAGAGTCATAATATTGCGATGTAGCAAGGCATGATAGAAAACACCGATATAAGTCTGCATAAAGTATAGCCCAAAAAGCTGCAGGACATACCCAATTGTTAAGACGAGCTCCTTCATAGAAAAAGAAAACTTAATTTAACCCCTTATAGAACCTATTGCTCACCTTGTAAACCAAACTGTCAGCCCGGTACTCTTTATTCTCATTGTTTTCATTCTTGATGAGATCAGCAGATATTTTACCCCCGATTCTTGTAAAATACTGAATGATGAGTAGATAGACAGCTGTCAGGCCAAACCTATCAAGTGATCAAAAACATCATCATGCTCTTAGAAACTATTATCCAATGCAGTGTGAAGGCAAGATAACAAGTAGATATCCAAAATCACCTCCCGAGAACGATACAGAAGAAACATTTAATTAAAACATCTTCGTTATCATGGAATTACTATAATTCATTTTTGTAGCCAATAAGCTTTTAACTGCCAAGAGACTCCACTGCATTAGAACACACCTATTGAACTGATCCTCAGGTACCTGCTCAAAGGGTATTTCTGAGGAACTTTTCAGACAAAGAGCAGACTCAAGTATTGATTCATTTTGCTGCGGACATTTTCCAATAAACCAAGCATAAAAATGAGATGAGACACTCGCCTCAAGAAAGAGACGAAGCCCAAAACTGGGACTTTATATACAAGTGTGTTATCACAATCACTGGAGGCTTTTATATAACCAGAGAGCTTCATTTTAGAAAACGTTGGACAAGTAATTAACAAACATACAGCACTTAATCTCCTATTAATTAGCAACAACAATTGATCTAAACATTTAGAAACCAGGATTTGAAAAAAACCATTCATAAAAAGGTGGACCTAAGATCAAATAAACTTCAGGCTCCTCATCTAGCTTTAGATCAGGTCTTGCAAAATTCACAATGGCATGATGACACGTTTAAAATTGCAAACATGGATTACAGATGAGTTGTTATGACCATAGTGTATGCAAGCATCAAATAATTAGTAAATCAGTATCTTCAGGGTAGACTAATCTTAGAATCTACAATATTTCCTAATTCTGTACAAGACCGCATAGAGACACCAAATACCAAAAACACAACACAAAAAGCAGCAGTCCACTTTTCAGGTAGAAGCTTTTAAATTTTTGGGTCAAGTAAAGATCAAGGCAACATCAAAACATGGTTCGAATCAAATTACATTTGTGAAAGAAGGGGTATAACAGAAACGTACTTTATAATGTCTGATCTGATTATTTCGTAAAGATGAGCATAAGCCAACTCAAAAGGTAACTGGAGACATATAATGCTGAGGACTACAATAGCATCATTTCTGATCCTCTTCAGACGCCCTGACCATTCATCTCTTTGATAAGCCTCCTTCTCCTTTGCATTATCTGCCTCCAGCTTCTTCTCAAACTCCAGAGGATGCTGACGAGAGTTCAAGTCCATACCAAAAATTTTATATCCAGGCCCCGTTCCAACCGTATAACCGATTTTCCACCTGGATCATAATTCATAAAGTAAAGCCAAAATGCTCCTTATGTAATTCAGTTTTCAATTAAAATGGTGGGAATTATACAAAGACTGTTTTCATCAATCGATATGCATGCGAAGTACCTTGTCAGGAGCGCATAGTTTTTGCGTTTCCAAAACTGGAAGAAGAACACAGCCCACGATATGATACATATGAAAAATACTGGGAGAACTAGAAACTGCAATGATCTGTAAAAAGGCCAAAACAGTCAATAGTAGGCCTAGAAGAGATGCAGTATACTCAAGCAGAGGATCTAAAATTAAAGGTAGCAGTCAATAGTGAATATGCCTACCCAAAATCAACTACTCGAAGAACAATCCCTAGAGCAGCCGGAAAGAGCAACCATCGAGTATACATCCCAAGAAAAGCAAAATATATAGCGATCTGCAAATTGCGAGTTCCCTTGTTGAAGATTATGCAATGTAGACTGCTGATGTAAAATGCAAAGATCATTTCAAGTTACCTTGGTACCAAAGTATAGGTAAATGTCATCAACTGGTTGTGCGGTGAAGTCCCACCAGTTAAGGACCCAGCTCCTCAGCAAGGTCTTCTTTTTTCTTTCATCTGTTACCATAAAAGGCATTCTGTGGTTAGCTTATAAACATAATAAGTTACCAGCTCATCAGTGACAACTGACCAGAGCTTCCTTTACCATGCAGTGGAAAGACTTGATTAAGAATGCCCTCTGTTTGAAGTCTTTGCAGGAGAGGCTCCCAAGGTTCCCAATCGAAGATTTTGCCGTCATATTGTAGGGACACACCTATTTTGCTCTTGTTCACCTGAAAATTTTCAGTTTATTTAAAGGAGTTAGGCCTAAATAACAGTAAAAACGCACCAAGATCAGGGCAAGAGTCACATAAGCATATTTGGCACTTAATGCAAAATCTTTCAGAGTTGTAAAGAAAAAAAACAAAGATAAAAAAAAAGATAAAAAAATTTCGAGAGACCTAAAGGAAACCCCAAATGTTACAATGAAGGAAAGAGGAAGGGTAAAATTCACAATGACTTGAGTAGTGTATTGGTTGCAGAAGTCCAGACAATCAATCATAGATTCATAGCATATGGAGCACATCGCAAGGATGATCAATGCACAACATCTTCCAAACTATTTAAGTAAATGCTTAAGTACTAATGTGTCCAACAGAATGCAAAATATTAACCTCATACTATACAGCTTTACAAAGGTAAGTAGATACTTGAAAATCAAAATTATGCTTACGATTCTGTAAATCAAGTGATGATAGCAATGATAGCGCTCACACCAACTAAACAGTGAGCCATCCGCCTGTCTTGCAAAAGCTTTAACCTGATCCCACTCAAAAGCCAAATCCATCCCTGACAAAGAAATCATGAAAGCCAAGCATAAATGTCATATTAGAGAATAGGGCTCGAAAAGCAATCCTACATATATCATAAACACTGACGGTTACAGTAACCGACATAAACTTTGGCCATTTTTCTTAATTTATTCATTCTTTATTCCCTCCGTATGGTTCTTTTCGAGTCACTGTGCTCATAAAATACCGTCAAGCTAAAAAACGTACCAATATTTGTCCGTTTCCTAATCTGCAATTCTGCTGCGGCCTTTCCAAGAGTCTCCAAAGGTGCTGCTAACTGAGACCAGAAAAAAACATTGCTGAAACATTAAGGTACATACAATCCTTCATCACATACTTGTATAAGTACTAAATCTTTTCCCCAACATTTACCTAAAAAGGGGCCGTAAATACAAATTTATAGTTCAGAGGGAAACCGATTTTAAACTGAAACATACTGCGACTTTTTGAGATCTATATACTTTGTTGAACGTCCAAACCTACCAAATAGGTAAGGACGTGCTATAATAACAAGTGATACTTATACTTCACTGATGACTAAACTACATAATTACATTCCAAATATTGTTTGCTAAACATCTTCAGGATTCAAAGATCACAATAACATGTCAATCGTTTCCAAATACCTAATGCCAATCCTTCTAATGAAAGAGCCAGTATAAACAGTTCATCCTTCTTATCGCCTTTCACACCAACTAAATATTGTAAGTTTGTAATCAATCAAACTAGTCATCCTACATATCATACAACACCCAATTCCCATTAGCATAAAGTTTGACAACAATTCAGCTATTAGGCGTGAGCACGACTAATTAGACTCGATACAATAACAACAATAAGACTAAGAACAATATCAATAGAGAATTGGACGCATATACTAAGCAGTAATATACTAAGCCAATGATGTTGTTCTTCCCCTTAATCTAATACCGATGAGCACCTAATACTAGATCAAAGTTCTTTACTTTACCAGATTAATTAAACAAGCGATAATTAAAAAGGCTAAGTGTAGAATTGTAAATCCTAGGTGATCAATCTAGAACATGCACATTAATACTGTCGAAACTCGAAAATCATCCAAAGTTTGCCACTTCTACAAGGAAACATGAAACCAAACAAGTCACAGGCTCGCTTCAACAGCTAACTTAAGCAAGCTTTAAATAATACTGCTAAGTACTAATCTACCTTAATTATGTAATCAGTAAAGTTCAATTAGCAGAGATACACTAAAAAAAAGTAAACAACAACATTTCATCAACCAAAATAAATCACTTCATACAAAAAAGAGAAAAAACAATAAGTGTAAAAATCCAAACCTTGAGAAATTCATGAGCAAGGCCAGGAACTTTCTCAGCTAACAAACCAACTTTCTTCAACTCATCAACAAGAACCTCAATAGCATCACATGAACCACCATTTTCTTCATTTTCACATCTTCTTTTTGGAAACACCAATGCAATTTCATACACAACCTCTTCTTCTTCCTTCAACTCACTCATTTCCATTGAAATTTACTTAAATCCCCCCAAACCCACTTTCCTATATTTAGAAATTGCAGCAAAACCACAACCCCAAAAATCAAAACTTTACTAATTTGGTCCCAAAACCAAATTTTGCTCTTCTTCACTTCAACTCACTCATTTCCCCCTCAAAAACCCTGAACCCAAATCAAATTTGGCAACAAACCTAGTTTCCTGAATTAGAAACTACAGCAAACCCAGCACCCAAAATCAAAACTTTACTAATTTGGTCCAAATGCCCTGATTCACTTCAACTCACTCATTTCCATGAGAAAATTACCAAATGCCCCAAAACCCAGAACCAAAATAGAATTTGGTGAGAAACCCAGTTTCCAAAATTAGAAATTGGAACAGACCCAGAACCCAAAATCAAAACTTTACTAATTTGGTCCAAAATAGCCTTAGATCAGGATGCACCAAAAGTGTTCGACGAAATGCCAATGTGAACAAAAAAAGGTTTTGATGATGATAGTATGAGTGCGAAATTTACAACATAAAAGGACATTAATTGCATGGATTTGTAATTGGAGAGTGTGGTAAGATAAACATTAAAATTGTCGAAAACGTACAAATTATTGTTAGAAGAGATGGGAACGGCAATTTAAAAAAAAAAAATTATTTTTCAAATAAGATTTGAATAAAATGACACATAGGATTAGGAATGGGAGGAGAGGAGGTGTAAAGACACGTGGTGGGGTGTGGGAATTCATGGTAACGGCCTCTTTTTCTGTTTAGTACAGTGGGATTTTGGTGTGTTCGGTGCAAATGTTGATCATTCGTACAAGTCAAAAGGTCAATATTCTTTATGCAAGTGTGTTGCGTATATTTTAGCAAAGTCTAATGGATGATGGATGGGTCAATTGTCAAAGGTATAAATTCTCAATTTTGTCTATTTTCAATGGATTTATTCCACAGTCTAATTTTTACTTTCAGTGATTTGGTCAATTTTGGCGTTGATTTTGATATGTTTTCTTGTTTTCTACTTGTTGACATACGATATATGTGAGAATAAAGTGAAAGTTCGGATTTTGAATAGAAAAATTAATGAAGAAATAATTCTGAGGGTTCAAACAATTTTTATATTACTTTTTTTGAAGAAGACAAATGAAAAAGAGGGTTATAAAACTAAATCTATATAAGAAATTGTCATTACTTTTTAGTTTATATTCCCTCTTTATTAAAAACCTCTTGATAATATATATTCCTCTAGTCCAATTTAAACTTTACATCCTCTTTTTTGGGTCTCGCCTTTGTTCTTCCCATTTCCAAAATATTACGTTTTTTTTTTTTCAAGTTAATAACTAGGAAGAGAAGATAAAGATGTTGGTGATAATTAGAATTTAAATTTATTTGTAAAATGAATCATTAAGAAATATTCATTATTTTTTCATACGAAGTGTGCAAAATGCAATGGGAAGTTTAAATAGGACCGGAGGAAATACGATATAATCTTATTATTATCATCATGTTATCGCCACTATTTTATTTTGGTGAATTGTAATGGATTTGCTGATACCTAACTCTGTAAAGTTAATCGTTTATTTACAGAGTTAGGTATGTATCAATTGAATATATGGAATACTATGTATCGACATCACGATAAAGTTCAACTAAACTAATAAAATGAAGCTAAGATGAGGAAGTTCGTCAAATTATTCTTATATCGATCTCCTTTCTCTACTCTTTTCGATCTTGTAGCTTCCAAATCTGTGGCAGCAGTTCAATTCAATCAGAATACCTATGCAGTTGTTGTGTAAAGGTACTTGCACAACTCCGATTCTATATCGTTTTGATGCTTTTCCAAGACTAAAAGCTCATCTTTGAGAACTCTTTCTTGTTTTTCAAGGAACTCAATGCTTGTTTTGGCAGTAAAATCATCACTACTACTAGAACAAACTTCCTTCTCCAGTTCCATGATTTTGTTCACCTTCATTTCCATTCTCTCCTGAAACTTTTCGTAACCCGAAAGTTGCTCCCTAAGAACATCTTCCTCCATTTTCAAGGCCTCGAAACTATCCTTGATAACCGATCCTCGAGATGAAGCTAAATTAAGTTCGTTCTCGAGCTCGAGCACATATTGTAACTTCATTTGCATGTCTTGCTCGAAAATGTCGTGAGCTAAGAGTTTTTCTCTGAGTCTATTTTCATCTTTCTTCAAAGATTCGAAAGTCGATTGGGTAGCCACCATCTCAACATTGTTGTTAGAAAGCTGGTTTTCGATCTCTATTATCCTTCCCAATTTGTTTACCATTTCTTGATGAAACTCATCACATGACGAAATCTTTTCCTTGAGCGTTTTCACATCCATATTGACGAGTTCTAAATCAATCTTGGTCGATAACTCCTCAATTACACTACAATGAATTTGTTTCTCAAGCTCGGCCATCCTTTGTAACTTTCTCCCTACGTCTTCGTGTAATTTTTCTCGAGACGAAATGTGTTCGTTGAGCTTATCGACCTCTTCTTTCGAGGCTTTCAATCTCGAATTGGTAGATGAAACCTCGACATTGGTCGAAGCAAGTCGATTTTCGAACTCCCTTATCGCCTTGTGCAATTGCATTTCCGTAGCTTGTTGAATCTTTTGAGTTGCTGAAACTTGTTGTTTAAGCGCCTCGACTTCATTTCTCGATGCTCCTAAACTAGCTTTGGTCGATAAAACCTCGCTCTTAACCGAAGAAAGTTGCTCCTCTAGCCATGGTACTTGTCTTTCAATGGCTTTTGATTGACTCGCCCCCATTATATTGTTGCTGAATTATTGCTCTTAGTTTCAACCGTTTTCTACTCAAGTGTGATGACTAAAAGTTACAATTGTATGAGATTTGCTATTTATACTTGAAAAATTAGGAACATTGGTTTTGGTAATACCAAAGAAAATGATATTTTACGAATGTTTTTGGGTCCTAAACTTGATCTATAAAAGAAGTTAAAGTATATTCTTTTCAAAGATGTGTGGTCTTAGGTAAAACATAATATTAGTGCGGGAGTATGACAATGATTAATGTTTAACCATACCTTAATAACGATATTTTCAATGTAATAGAATTATTGTTAAAGTGACACCCAAAATACTCCAGTGTCCCACTTTGGAAAAATAGAAGAGATTTGTCTACCATATAAAGCAAGGAGTTACTCCTCCTATTGCCAATTGGTTTTAAGATAGAACCTCCTTGGGCTTATCAAGTGGACCCCTCTTCTCCTTAGGGGTGTGGCCCAGGCCCGCGTAATTTCACATGGTATCAGAGCTCATGGTTAAAGTCATGGGTCTCAATGAATTAATCTGGGCCGAAAATGCCGATAATTCGGCTACTGTAAAATCAGTGCATAAATGCAGCTGGCTTTATGGTAAGCCAGTTTGCCCTTAATAAGGGACCTCATATGTGAGAGGAGAGTGTTAAAGTGACACCCAAAATACTCCACATATGAGTGTCCCACATTGGAAAAAGAGAAGAGATTTGTCTACCATATAATTAAACCAAGGAGTTACTCCTCATATTGCCAATTGGTTTTAGGATGAAACCTCCTTAGCCTTATCAAGTGGACTCTCTCTTCTCCTTACGGGTGTGGCCCAGGCCCGCGTAATTTCACAATTATACTACTGTCAACCCAATTTCACATAATTATATTGCTGATGTAATTGTTTGGTACAGATGATCTATAATATTGTAAGACATTAATTAGATGGTACAAATGCGTAATGTTGAAGTCGTTTGCTACCAAATTTCCATTCAATTTCAAATGTTAACCAGAAAATATATAATCTCATTCCGGATTTCCGGATCCACAAGTGGGGAAATAATTAAGTAACTTATGTAAACGAGGTTTCATTATATCAATTATTTGACAAATATAAAACATCTTATATGTGCGAAGGTTCTTCGTATCTAATGTATACTTTGGTTACGTTATATATATAGGATTTTTCCGAGATCGAACCATGCTAGAAGTTTGTGCACTTGACAGTTTGTGCTTCATAATCTTTGGGTGCGCCCGCGCTAAGGATCACACGAGTACTTGACAGTTTGTGCTTCATAATCCTCCCCTTGTTAGGCAATTTTCACCTCTAAATCAATCGAACCACGTAGAAGTTGATTATCTGATAACTCCTGCAATTCTACCTCGACAAGCTGAAATATTGTGTCGTGAACGTTACACTGATGCTTGAGCTCTTTAACCTTAATCTCAGAGGACTCCAACAACATCTTGGTGGATTTTAACTCATCTAGTACTACACAAAGTTCAGCTCCTGCCTTCTTTAGCTCTACGTCCTTACGCTGCCCTTCTTGGTTACAAGTTGAAATTCGATCGACTAGGGGTGTCGCCTTCTCGTTTGTGTATGCCAATCTGTTTCGAGCTACCTCTAACTCATTTCTAACGAACCCAAGTTCATCTTGTGCCCTTCTTAATTCCGCAACTATCTCTTCATTTTTCATCTTACAACACGAAATTTGTGACTCGAGTTCTTTCACATTTTCAATTGAGGATTCTAACTTGGCCTTAGTAAATTGCAATTCTAATGTAAAAGAAGAGACTTCATATTGTACATTTTGATACTTTATCATCAACTCTTCATTTTCCTTCTTACAAATGGAAATTTGATCCTCAAGCTCATTACCTTTTTTCTCCGAAACCTCTAATAAGGACTTCTTAGATTTCAGCTCATAATTAGTTGACGATTCTTGGTCTTGTACCTCTTTTAATTCAACCTCAATAACTTGATTATGATTTTTGCAAGTGGAAAGTTCATTATCGAGCTCTGTTAACGCGTTCCTAGTCGATTCCAGCTCGATTTTGTTAGACTTCAATTCAGATTCAATGAAGCTAGTTTGTCGACATACCTTCTGATGCTTCAATTCCATGTCTTTTTGAGCCAATTGATGAGAATTAAGCTGATCTTTGAGCCCCTTTGCCTCGTTTCTTGAGTTTTCGATATTAGCCTTGGTAGATGCAGTCTCATCCTTCGTATGAAGAATTCGTCTCTCTAGTTCCATAATCCTATTATCCATTGCAGCTGATAGTCTGCTCCCGTCATTTTGTAACACTTTTCTCTTTAACAAATCAAGAGATTCGATATATATAATTGAGTGTAGATGATCTGAGTTTTTTTTTTTGAACCCTTCTAAAAGCTTATACTTGACTTGTGCATGAGTGAATTAAATCAGATCCTTTCTTTCTGGCAAAGATCACTTTGCTTTTATGTGCTTTTAATGTATGGATCCATTTGATATCAAAATGGAGTACTCTTTTTTGTGATGTAAATAATAAACAATAATAAACTTCGTAGTAAAGTTACATACAATCTTACGATGGAATAGGGCGAAGTATTTATCTACTTCGAACAATGAATTAACGAAGAAAGGAATAAGATTATTAAACAAGACTACAAGATGAAGGCAAGTATATGCTCTAGTTTTAAATTAGAGTACTTTTTTTTTTTTTTTTTTTTTTTTTTTTTTGTGAAAGAAAGTTTAAAAGTACTTTTTAAAGATCTTTACATGCATTACTTGCACAAAGCAATCAATAAAAGGAAAGAAATTACTCTATTAGTGTTATTAAGAACTTTACATTTAATTTGGTTCAAATATATGAGATGATTATAGTTACAGATTTAAAATATTTAAAGGGATGGACTTCTATTATACACAAATAATTTGCACAAAGAAGGAATAATAATGTACAATCTACATATTCATATTTCAGTCATCTTAATAACTACAACACTCATCACCTTCATTCAGAGTTAATTGAAACCTACGCAACTTGCAACTTCCAATTCATCGTCCGATGAAATTATCGACAACAATGCTTCATTTTTATGACTAGATTGGTAGTATTCACGGTGGAGTTCTATCTCATTCCAATCCACTAGTACTTCATCATCATCATCGGATTTTCCACGAGTCACCTCATTAGAATCAATCAAACAATGTCGAAATTCGGTCTTAGAGGCGGCATGATACTGATCATTAAGCTCTTCAATCTTCTTCTTAGAGGACTCCAACAATGATTTGGTAGACACTAACTCATCCTTGGCTAGTGAAAGTTGTTCTTGTACCTCCCGCAGTTGCGTATCCTTAACTTGACCTTCGTCTACACAAGCGCAAAGTTGCGCCTCAAGCTTGGCAACTTTCTCGCTCGACGAATCCAATTGACTCTTTGTTAAGTCCAACTCGAACTTAATCGAGGAACATTCATCTTGTACATTTCCTAGCTCTATCGCTATATCTCGATTCTCTGTCTTACAAGAAGCGAGCTGATCTTCGAGATCTCTTACGCTCTGGTTCGATAATTCTAGTTCGTTCTTAGTCGATTCTAAGTCACAATTAATGTCATCAAGTTGTTCCTTCACAATTTGATAACTCATTTTCAAGACTTCTCTTTCCTTATTACAATTAGAAAGGTTTTCCTCCAACTCCACTACTCTTCTTTTAGACGATTCTAACATTATCACGGTAGATTCCAACTCAAACTTAGTCGAAGATAATTGATCTCGTACCTTTCTAAGTTCTTCCCCCATGTCTCGGCCTCGATTCCTACACGTAACAAGCTGATCATCGACTTTCGATAACTCTTTCTTAG
>JBBYHQ010304173.1:0-18662 GCA_038382645.1 Spergularia azorica | reverse complement strand
GCCTTCGCCTCACGCCTTGCGCCTCATCGCAACGGCCCCCCAGCGCCTCGGTGCGCCTCGCGCCTCCTTAAACTAAGGTCTTTGTTTAATTGTGGATGTAATTGAGAGATTCATAGAACTTTCTGCTGTATTCTTATAAAATTGCAAGCTCTTTTTATAAAGACTTTTCTCTTTTCCTCTTTTCTAAGGGTACGGATTTATGTGTTCTTTGTCGCAGAGAGTGCTTCTTTGCAAATTTGAGTGTTTTTTCTTCTTCTTCTCCTTCTCCTTTTTATTTATTTATTTCTTTTTCTATTTATTTGAAGGATTGGATGAGTTTTGTTTGATTGTGGCTTATTGATATTGTTGCATTATGTTTCAGAATCTCATATGTGAGTTCTATTTCAGGGCTGGTGAACTCAGCACGGCAGAGCTTGATAATCTCATGACTGTTGTGGCAAACCCAAGGCAGTTCAAGATCCCAGACTGGTTCTTAAACAGGCAAAAAGACTACAAGGATGGTCGTTACAGCCAGGTTGTTTCTAACCAGCTTGATATGAAACTCAGAGATGACCTTGAGCGTCTAAAGAAGATCAGGTGGGTTTCGCCTTGAATAAGTTGTTTCTGCTTGTACAAACACTTGGAAGTTGGAAATTTTGAAAGCTTATCTAGCTGAAATTTTCAAGGGTTTGACTGTTTGAGATTCCATATTTTTCAAGTATCATGTTGAATCTTGATGTTGCTAATATTTACTCCTATTATTCTCAGAAACCATCGTGGTCTTCGTCACTACTGGGGTCTGAGAGTTCGTGGTCAGCACACCAAAACTACTGGACGCAGGGGAAAGACTGTTGGTGTCTCAAAGAAGCGTTGAGGAGCTGGACTTACCTTACTTTCTGGAGTTCTAGTTCAGTATGAATTGTTTTCTATAGTAGTGCCCTAAGTAATGCTGTTTTTGCCAGTTTGACGTTTATGGTAGATCATATTACCAGATTTTGATCTGGTGTTGTTGAGTTACTTGAGTATATGCTGTTTTCAACATGCATTAGGTACTAGTTACTAGTAATGAGAAAGGGTGAAAGATATTCTGTTATTTTTGCCAAGATCATTGGAAAAGATTCTGGGTTCCATTTGGGTTGCAGGTTTTACGTTTGTGCATTTTCTTTCTGCAAGGGTGGTTACCTGGTTTATTGGTGGCCGAAGGCTCATGTCTTGTCTGGTTGAATTCCGTGTTCTTTGTCTGCCGAGTAAAGCGATATTTTTGCTCTCTGGGATAGCTTCACTGTCATCAATGTCGCAACACTGTTCCTGAAGGCCTCGAATGGACATAGATTGAAACTTGTTGCAAAAGCCTACGCCTAGACTCACTTTCCTCTTCCAGTTCCTGATGATTCATGTTCCTTTTACTGTTGCAGAAACTATAATCTGACTGCCAGGAGTTATCCTCGACTCCCATGAGGCATCCTTTGCCCTATGTTATCGTCTTCTTATTCAGTTCCTACGCTTTGCTCTTTATCTGATACACCTTGCAGGACTTCTAATACTCAGTCTCCGGCATTGCTGGGAAACCTGCGCATTAGAAAAGTAACTTGGCACTATCATGGCATTCGGAACAAGCCATGTCATTTGAACTTGCCAAGCAGCTAAGATAGCTGACCCTTGTTCACTGGGGCTCGTGACCAATTTCCCCTGCCTGAATTAGACGCTTTCTTATTTGTGTCCCATGAAACGTTTCAGAATCTATAGGGGTTAAGATTTAGGTAACTCCGACTGGAGACTGGTCTCGTTTTTTATTTTGCATATTTCATTTAGAGAAATGATTAGAAGAGCTAGTTTTTCGTTCTAAAATATCACGAACTACAGGGTCATCATCGTATAACTTGAGTCGAGAACTGGCCAATACACAAGATTTGATATCAACACTTCAAAATCACATTGTATTAGGGGTCATTTTGTGACTTGTTAGGCCCCGTTTGATAGGACTGCATCTTTCTGATCTGATCTGATTTGAATGACTCTGAACTGATCTAATCTGAACGTGTTGAAATTTTGATTGAATTTCAACGAATTAGTATCAGTTATGGACCAAATACATTGATAGAAATTTGAACCTTTCTGATTTGATCTGATCTGAATGATTCTGAACTGATCTGAATACTACTGCAAATAAGTCCTATCAAACAGGGCCTTACGCCCTCTATTTCTTGACTTTTTGGGTTTATTTGGTTGGAGGATCCACGATTGTAAAGTAATCAATCATTTTTAGTGAGAAATAAAAGCAGAGTGACGAGAGTCGGATGTAATCACCATTAGTCCATTACAATATAATGACGTTTCCATCTAGTTGAGGTAATCACCATCGTTCAATTAAAACTCTTGTAATTGTAAATCCTCTTTCCCTATCTCAAGTTTCACATTTTCGTACTACATTTCATTCCATTATATTGTACTCCGTAATTCTTATCCTTCCAACCAAACATAACCTTTACGTTTGGAATTTCGTTAGTGGATTTGTTTCCGTCATTGGTTGAATTGAACAGAAAAAAGAAGAAGAATTTAAATTTACGAGATGAATTCAAATCCGACGTAAATAAAAGAATAATGTAGTAACAAAAAGAAGTGAAATGGCAATGAGAAGAGAAGAGAGGGGGCGCCAAAATTATCCAAGTGACTCAAATCCAATAAAGTAAACCCAAACAAGATAAGAAAATAAACCCACACTTCCTTCTCTCACACTCTCTCTCTTTCTCCCTCCTCATTCAGGCTTCAGCTACAAGCTTCTTTCCCTCAAACAAAAATGGCGTTGAGCTGCTGTTGGATATCCGGAATAAGCTCCATTGAAGCAGCTCGTTCTTCTCTCTCCTCCCACTTCATCTTCCCCGCCAACCACCGTCTCTCCTCCTTGCGCTCCGCCCTCATTTCCAACTCCCCCACTTCCCGCAACGCCTTCCATTCTTCCTCCTTTCCTAACGCTTTTACAGAGGTACCCTCTTCTAACCCTAATTTATCGTCTCGCTTTTTATTTTATTTTTATTTTTTAATTGAACTGCCTCAGTATAATTTGCTCAATGTAATTCAGTAAGAATGTTGTGTGTCCTCTTTTTTTTGAATTGTTTTTTTATGGTTGTAATGTTGGAAATTAGAGCTTTTTTGCATTGAATTTTGGATGAGAATTGGAATTGTTCATCGACATATCGAGCAATTTGTTCATTATTGTGATGGTAGTGTTGGATATTGAGAGGATTTAAACAATTTTGCTGTTTATAATTATGAGAAGGAGCATTTTGAACCAAAAGCTGTGAAATTTATGTTGTAAGGCGGCCCTAACATTGGTTAAATTCCGTGATAAGTCCCCTCGCGAAGAGGCTGTTTAGGTAATTCAAGTTAGGGTAGAAAATGGCCTTGTAGGATTAAACTCAAGACCTCTAAGTGAGAGTTTGACATCATTTGGCATGACCATCATAACCGAAAGCCTGAATTTGATAGCCGAGGTCCAAGTAATGGTTACATCTTGCTCGTACAATACAGTTATTGTTTCATTTCTTATTGTTGAAATGAAATTTTATTAAGTGGTGGATTTGTGGAGCATTACAATTCAGTTATATCATAGATTCGAATTGAGGGTGTAGATTATGGATTTGAGATTATAAGAAATGCCAACAAGGTTCATTTTTTCTTTCCAAGAGCCAAAATGCGAAGCAAACTTCTTGCTTAATTGCCTGGATATAAGTCTTGGTGAGAGGTGATCTCTTGGGAAGTTTCTCACATCACGACACTCTTTTCTAACTAGCTTTGTTCCATGAGATATGGAATGTTTGAAGTGGCGTGAGATATGCTCATCACTTGTTCCACAACCTACCACTGATTGAGGTTGTTTCATATCAGAAATTAAGGAGCCTAGGATACGATGAGAAGAGGTTTCACCATTGACTTCTCTAGCATGGCCTTTCCAATTTGCGTTGAATTTAATGTTTAGATTTACATGCATAAGTCGTAACATATTAAGGAGAGGCACTACTAGGGTGATGGGGTTCAAGAGAACTTTGAAATGAGTCCTATGAAAATTCAACCTTTTGTTAGTGAGGAAACCACTGCTCTTTCCCATCTTAAGTTACAATCGTGGCTTCTCTATGGATTGTAATGTGTTCTGTGAATTGCGACCAAAAGATCTGATTGTAGTGTTTTGGTAAGCCCTTGATTTACAAAATTGCATTTGTCATCGGATAATACATTTGGTAAACATCAACCTTAGTTGCTGTTAACTTCATCCAGGCTGATGTGATCTCCAGCAAGAGGTTTCTCGGGAAGCCAACGGATGAAAAACAATATTCTTGTGGACATTATGATGGTGGGAAGAAGGAGACAGGACGATCTCAATCGACATCATTTCAATCTTTTGTCGTGCCAAAGAAAGACAAGAAAGGGTTCACCTTTGAGTTGAAGGACCAACAGGTAAGTCGACCCATCAACTCTGTATTTTGCAAACTATGGTTACTTCTTTGCCATCTATCTTGTTTAAGTGTTTACTTTTCATGAAAGGATAGAAAGGAAAAAGCAAGTATGTTATACAGCTATGTACTTATATGAGCTCCTGGTAACATCTCTTTGGTGTTGAATGTGAAATCCGGGCTACGAAATTGGATTAACATGTTTTTGCATTTGTGTGTTTCTGCAATATACATCAGCAGATAAATATATGGGTAATCATGCTATATATTATGATTGGTGAAATTCGAGGTACCAAAATTGACATATTCAATTTCGAGAATCAAAGGTAGTTGTGGAAATCTAGAGGTTTAGTTTATTGGTGGCACTCTTAAGAAGATTTTGAAAGACTATTTGTGGTAACCTACTTAACTTTTTAGTGTCCTAATTTTGAAGAGAGGCTGGACTGGGACTACTGTTACCAGACTGAAGCTTATAAGTCATTGAGATACTGCTATGTCCACTTGGTTAGGATCTTATAATGTCTATGTTTACTGCTCGAGTGTAGTTTATATTATGTCAACTCACCATGACAATGAGTTAATGATCTATGTAAATGTGAGTCTCCCTCAGTAACGACATTGGTAAAGTTGCTAGATATAATCTAATTTTTTGCTGTAAACAAAGTGTGTTCGTTTATTGTGAAGAGGCGATTGGGCCTGAGGGAAGGTGTGGCTGTCTTTCGCTGCAAAAGGTTTCAGAGACACCTAACATGGTTTTAGAACGCCCACATCTGAAATGATTTGAATCCAAGTCATGATGGAATGTTTTAAAAACACTTGCTATGCCAAATGGTATTTGTCTACAAATTAGTTGAGATAGAAAACTATACCTTCAATTTTTCTGTGTCAATAATGTGAAGTTGTTGAAAATCTGAGCAAAATTGTTTTCCAGGCTGAGGCAGGAACTTTTCATGATGCAGGTTTTTTGAATGCTGTCGTGAAGGTATGGACACTAAGTTAGTTTTAATTTTCACAATTGGGACAGTCAAAATATTCATTTGTGTTACTTGTGATACTTAGCGCTGCTAAAGAAATCACATTGGAGAAGTGGGGATATAACAATTACATTAGGAAACTTGTTCTTTGTAGTTTCTTGTTTTCTTCAGTATTTTTGGAAGACATGATGTTTCCCATAATATATTGTAAAGATAAACTCTCTGATCCGTCAGTCTGTTGGTTAGCCATGCTAGATTCTAAATTAATTTGTATGGTTTTAAGATGGAAGTGAGCTGTCAGAATTAAAGATAAATACAGTTTCCTTAAAATCTCACATTTTCATCTTAGAAACCTTACGATGTAATCTTAAAACTTCTCAGGTTGACCATAGCATTATAATCATACTTTATACAAGCTAATTCATGTATTAATATCTTTATAGCCTAACTTGTACTTGCTAAGCTGCCTATGGTTTAATTATCTAGGTATACTGTACTCATACTGCGCCTGATTACTCACTTCCATGGCAAAAGCAAAGGCAATATACTAGCACTGGCAGGTATTTTCTGATCTTTCACTGCCCAGCCTGTTTTCTTTCCAGGCCCCCAATGACATTAAAAATTTTAATTGTGTTATATGGGAACTATGCAGTGCTTTCATGATAGGAGATGGAAAACTTTTGACAAATGCACATTGTGTCGAGCATGACACACAGGTGAGAGTCTACTTATGTGACAACATGGTTGCTCCATGTTTTAACTTCAATAAACATCTTGTTCTTATTGTTCTTCTCCCCAAAAACCTATTTCCGTTCAACATTTCATTGTTCAGGCTTTGTCGTAGTGCAGTATATGGAATCGAAATTTTCAATCTATACTTTCGTCCTTTGGTAGACATCCTATATTACTTGTCAAAAAAAGAAAGAAAACAAACTATGCTTGCTTTTCGTTGCTGGGAGGGTTGTGCATGCTCATTATGTTTAATGTTACACGTATTGAAGCTGTACAAGATCATAGCGACTTGCTCTCTAATTATGAAAGAGATGGTTTGACTTTATGATTCTATTCTAAGCTGAGAACAACATCCAATGCAATTTTCCATATTTAGCCAAACTGACTTTCCCATCCAGCCATCCTAAAACTTGCAATTCACCAGAGCATGAATGCAACTTTGGTAGGAGATTAAAATAAAAAGTACTCAAGGTGCTAAACTTTTCGAAAAACAAAAGCACTGTGTTTCTCTGATCCTTAAGGTGCTTAAGGTCCAGACCTGTACTTTTCCGCTACAAATCCTTCTTAGTTTAATAAAGCCCTTAGAAAGATGTACTCATCCAACTAGCACTTGACTTGAGCATTCCTCACCTTTGGTCTTAGTACTTTCCTCTGCATCATAGTGCTCCTATTTGTGGTACAGTGACATGGCTTTTTTCTATGATCTAGGTGAAAGTGAAGAGAAGGGGAGATGACACGAAATATGTTGCTAAGGTATAACTTCTCATGAGTAAAAAATCTTGCTTCATAACCAATTTTTATGCCTAAGCGCAAGCTTATGTAAGCCCATGGTGAGTGCAGTAAACATATCATCCATAAGTGACGTTTTTATATTTTTTATATTTTATTACAATTGCAAGCTTATATAAGCCCATGGTGAGCGTGTAGTAAGCATTTAATCTGTAATTAAATTTGAGAAAAGTGTTTTGAAGAAAGAAAAAGAGATGGCCTTCAGTAATGTAATCCCTTGTGTCAATTCTGTTGCATTGTAACAAAGCGTCTTGGAGCTACTTGGAGCGTGACATAATCTCTACTCCTTATGATATTTTAAATTCGACCAACTCCTAATGATAGTACGTTTTACTTGTTTTATTTTCGTCTTGGTTATTTTATTATTCCCCTTATGCATGACTTCCAGGTATGCAATGTTGTGGAGATATTTCTCGTAGGAGGGTAGTGTTTTTGTAATAGTATATAGAATGATGCAGGAGAAGTGTGGTGAAGGATGAGTTTGAAATGCTAGTCATGTCCCATGATTACTCTTGATCTCTCGCGTTAGTTGCATTATCGTAAACTAGATGTGCATGAATGATGCTTACACATTTGGTGCCAGAACTAACTCTCCTAGGATTAGTGCATTACTTTTTTTGTAGATTCTGTGCTTTATGGTGTGCACTATATCTATTAATATTGTAAATCTGATCTTTTAAATCCATGTGTAATTCTTATACTTGGTTCTGATTGCATGGTTGCTCATACTATGATCTTTTGACATCCCATTTTCTCTCATCTGATTTTGCGTACAGGTTTTAGCTAGAGGCATCGATTGTGATGTTGCTTTACTCTCTGTAGTAAATGAGGAGTTCTGGAAAGGAGCTGAGCCACTGCAAATTGGACGGTTGCCACGTCTTCAGGTGTCAAACTCTTTCACAACATTCTAGCATATTCATTTTGAAACTTTCCGCACTGTGTGTCACATGAATACTTTTTATGAGTTTGAAAGCACTGTGTGTGACTGTCAACTCCTAAGAGGTTAAGAAAACAAAAGGAGTCTTCCAACATTGCCAAGTCTGGCCCTTTATCAATGATGCCACTTATGAGAAAGAATCCTATCACACCATCTGAAAAAATAATCAGTTCAACCAGTGAGTTTTCAATATAATACCACGAGATTTTTGAGAAACAATGGTAGAAGTTGGTTAATCTTAATTTAATCCATGTCCCCTGAATTTGCACTAACAATCTTTCAAGTTTGTAAATATCACTAATACTTCATTTTATTATCTTAAAAGTTTAAACCTTACCTTGGAATTTTAATATAGTAACACCTAAAAGGTCTGACCATAGCCTTATAATCCTACTGTCCTATGCAAATTTTTGTGCCCCTGTAAGGAAAATAAAGACTGCCTTGGCTGGCAGCTAGATAATCCTGTTGTACAAGATTTTAGGGTCTTTGCATGAAAAAATACTCCGTATTCAGTTGTCTGTTAAAGTGCCACAAGATAAAAAAAAATGAGGGTGAGCCATGGGTTCTTAGAGTTGAATATGACAAGTTCCAACATTTCAGCAATAAAGGGCAGCCCGGTACACATTGGCGACTTGGCGTCCCCTCAAGGCGATGGTCCGAAGAAGGGTCCCACCAAAAGGGTGTATAGGAGGCAAGCCTTCCCTTATCATTTTTAAACAAGACGCTTCTCCTACCTGCCGATCACAAAGCAGCACATAACCGGTGCGCCAAGGCTCCCCTTCGTTCCAACTATATGACTGAATATTCCAAACATGGCCAGATATAATTTGCTTCTGGTATCAACTTTCAGTGAGTGGACCGGAATGAGTAATGACTTAGGAATGTGGTGAGGTGAGAATTGTGTCTTGAGAGGTAGAACATGCATGTATGTACAAATATATAATACGTATAGAGGACTTGTGATCTGACGCGGGGGGAGGAGAGGGGGGCAGTAAATGTCTACTTTGGGAGGCAGCTTGATAATATAGGTCACTGTTTACCTTGGCGATATCATTGTGGTTGATAAAGTCTTCTCTAAGGTTTGCACTTGGAAGAAGAAATATGTTTATGTAACCGAAATCAAGGTACTAATGAGGACAGAAGTAATGAAGATTTTGTCTCAGCCTATGATCAACTTTGGTGTTGGAGATGGCCAGGATCTAGATCTTCTTTTATCTTAAAGTTGAACTTCAGTCTACTATAATTGGCATATTTGACTGCCACTGTATTAATAGCATCTTTGACAGAATTGAAATAAATACTTGGACTTCTTTATAATGGTTTGTTCTGTGTTCAGCTAGTTACTCCAAATTGATTATATGGTACCTTTTCATTGGCAGGATTCAGTTACTGTGGTAGGTTATCCCCTTGGAGGAGATACAATTTCTGTGACGAAGGGGGTTGTTTCCCGAATAGAGGTATGAAATATCAGCACAAAGATGTATTGCCATACTCTTTGTCCTGCTCTTTTCTTTGTAATGTATTTGTGGGCACTCGTTCGTTTTCTTTTTCATATAGTAGTCGCCTGGTCGGTGTTTTATAGCTATCTTTACTGTCTAAGTGTGCATTTCTCATGCTCTATAGTATAATAACGACTCCAACAACCAATGTGTATACTTTTTTTTCTTTTCTTTTGTAGGGGAGGGGAAGGGATCTCTTAATGTCTTGTCTTTTGTTAATGCTTGGGATGTTGGGGTGACAGAGTAGAAAGATAGGTTATGACGCAAGTTGTCAAAAGTGATTCTATATTAGATATCCACAACAATATAGCTTACCTTGCAAAATATCTTTACATAATACAAATATCTAAATTTGCCTCTCGTGAGCCCTACAGGTGACACATTTTGTATCTCTTGCGTAATTAGATATTTACTAATCTTTGAATTTCTTTTTCTTTTTTGTGTGAGGGAAAGATCTTGAAAATTACAATCATCTGTTTTCCCAGGTTACATCATATGCTCATGGATCATCTGACCTACTAGGCATACAGATTGATGCTGCTATAAATCCTGGTCAGCAATATAATTCTTGTCTTTCTAGATTATGTTCTGCAATATATATCTTCTTTGTTTTGAGCTTCCCTCTAACACAAGTCTGTTTTAGGTAACAGCGGTGGCCCTGCGTTTAATGACCAGGGGGAGTGCATTGGGATTGCATTTCAGGTATAGGAGTTCTAAAGCTAGTGAAAGTTTTATTACTATTTTTTTTTCCTTCGAAATTTTGGTTTATAGTTTTATACTACCTTCTAGCTTTGTCAGTGGAACCTTGTTGTCCACTGGTAATGATAGTGTTAGCAGCTAATTCTGAGTGGCAAGTGCTTCGATAGTAGTTAGAGAAAAGGTTTCAAGCACAACAACAACAACAAAACCTTAGTCTGTATTGAATCTGGGTTGGCTAACATATACTCTATCCGTGCCAGCTCAAACACCTTGATTTTCTTTTCGGGACATCCCAGCTCAAACACCCCGTCTATTGTGGGACATCATTATCTCTTTTTCATTTTACTAACGTTCACACCCTCTCTCACATTCTCTATTCTACTTTTTGCTAATCTGTAATATGAAAAACAGAGGCAGAGCACAGGCCCTAGGTGGTTCAATTTTGTGTTTGCCTTATCGGTTTTACTGCTCTTATTTTGCTTGGTAATGTAACTTCATATTGGATTGGAGATGCAAGGGAGGCAGGGATCCAAATTCGTCCATACCCCTAATGGGTCATGTCAAGTAATAAATGGTTAAGAGAATGCTATGAAAAGAGAGTAATGAATGAGGGAACACTGCAACTTATAGAAAAGGCTCATTTCTAGGAAGCGGGCATTTTCATATCATTTCCTAAAGAGACTGATAATTTATGTAGAATTTAGTTTTATGCTTTTAGTTGTCACGCATCCGAATCGAATCATTATGACATGACCATGTAACTACTCTATTCTTATACTAGGTACTGAGATCAGATGATACTGAGAACATAGGGTATGTCATTCCAACAACAGTGGTGTCTCATTTCTTGACGGACTACGAGAGGAACAAAAAGTACACAGGTACTGACTTCATTTTCTATCTTTAAACTCTTGAAGTTGTAAACCCCCTGTAGTCATTTAAATTCTTAGTCTCTTAGAAACACGCAAGGAATGTTATGCTTTTGAGGTGTGACATGCATTGATCTGTTGTAAGATGAATAGATGATTCGAAAATTAATATGAACTATGGCCTTTTTTTTCTTTTTATTTTTTTTCTTTTTATTTTTACTATTGCCCGCTAAGGGAGGAGAAGGAAGAAAAGGACAATCTACTGGGAGTTTATCCACGAGGTCCAGAAACTTTGTAGTCATTTAAACTCTTTATAACTACGCCAGGAATGTTGTGCTTTTGACATGCTTTTATCTTATTAATTTTATATAACATGGATCAATGATATGTATCTAGGTTTTCCTTGCCTTGGTGTTTTGATGCAAAAGTTGGAGAATCCAGCTCTACGGTCCTGCTTAAAAGTTCCAACTAATGAGGTTTATTCTTATTCAATTGCATAACAATTTCTTTTATCAACATTGACATACCCAAGCCAAAGTGTGGCCGCTGTAATGACTGGTTTAAATTTTTTATCGTGGATGTGGATGTCTTCGCTTATGTTCTGGCTATACTAAGATTATTAAAAATTTAGATATCAGATTTTCAAAAAGTAAGCCTTCCCACCTTGGAACCCAGTGTGGGGTTCGTTCCACCTCTGAGGGTGGTATATCGGGTGTAATGAAAATTTATGAAATAAACCACATGGACATTTCAAGGATCCAACTGAAAATACATATAGACATGTTACCAAATTCTGGCCTCATACCAAACAAACCATTTGAGTATCTAATCTTATCCCACAGCCACAGAATCATTGATGATTAGTTTGTTACAACTTGCACCATACGTGTTGAGAAATGTAATACATTGAACATAATACTGATACTAGTATATGACTAAGTTTAATTCAGATGCTCCATCTATCCAAAATGAAATGAACACATTTAACCGAATGGATCTTTAAAAAATGACAGAAATATGTCTCAGGCCCATGCGACTCAAACTAACTTGTCACCTCATTGTGAACTTACTATTTTAATTGACTGCATTACATAACTTTGTTGTCATCCCATTTATGTTTCCACGTAGACCTTCATAATCATTCTTGGGTTGGTTGATTCTCAGGGAGTCCTTGTACGCAGAGTTGAGCCTACTTCTGATGCACACAGTGTCCTGAAAGAGGTAACCTTGCTGGTTGGCCGATGGCTGCCAGATCTTAACTGACTAATCCTGTGTGATAAAAATTCACAATGAGTGTGATCGATCTTTATCAAGAAGGTAGGCATGCTATTTAATCTATCCATTGACTGAACATGAGATTTTCTCTTGGGGTGGGAAAACATCTTAGCCAAGAAAGGCGTGAGCCGTGAGGCAGTTAGAGGAGCTTAGGTTTTAAGAAAGACAGGGCGGGGGAGGGAAGGGGGGGGGGAGGGTGGTGGTAGGCTTCACAGTTTTAAGATAGATATTTTGAGGTAGCTGCTGTCCTCTTATGTTGAAGATTAACAGTGTAAACCTTTCAAGAAGATAAAGCTTACCAGATTGATGTAGAGGTTGGAACTTTTATGATATATGGATCTATGTTTGCCATTCTCTCACTCTGTGGATCTTGTGAGTGTGAACTACCTATACTGAATTCCAAGGATTACCCGCAGAAGTAAAAATTTAAGATTATATAAGCTGCAACAAACATTAGTGTATGAGTGCAATGATACTGATTTGTTATACCACAATCCAGGGTGACGTGATTGTGAGTTTTGATGGTGTCCAAGTTGGTTGTGAAGGAACAGTTCCATTTCGATCAACTGAGCGCATTGCATTTCGTTATCTCATCAGTCAAAAGTAAGTGTGCTTTTCATTTCCTCCGTTCTTTTTCCTTTCTTTTCTATAATTTTTTAGTTAATGAAATTAATCAGTTCATCGTCCTGCTAAGTATGTTAGATATATGCCATTTTGTAGTCAAGCTTACAGAAGCTATTATTAGATCTACTAATAGATGACTGTTGTGCAAGAATAGAAACCTACCTGCACATGCAGATGGACAAAGCGACTTGACTTGATTATTGGATTGAATTAGGTAAACAGGAAATAGGTGAGTTGGCTTGGGAAATGGTCTTACAACCTTATGAGCTTCCAAAGTCATCTGATCCTTGCTTGCCACTAGCCTCTCTTTGAACCTTTGTTGGTTTGCCTCTTGATGAAGCGTTTCAAGGTCCAAAAAAAATTAAATGCAGTCAGATTGACGGCACATAGTTGGAGTTCTTGTAGCTTTTATGCTGCTTGCACATAATGATTGTAATGTCTGGTTTTAGCCCTGGCTGACAGTTTAGCTGCTTCTCTGAACCTTACATCCTACAGGGAAGTATAAATCCTTCAGACAAAGATCGTCGGTGCAATGTATATAAGTATATATCCAATTTTATGTAAGGAGTTCTGTAGATACTGTGAGTAGAGACTGAACAATGTCTTTGGTATAGATTTTCAGGTGATGTTGTGGAGCTCGGTATCATTAGGAATGGCTCTCTTATGAAGATTCAGACCACTTTGAATCCTCGTGTCCACTTGGTATGCAATCAAACCCTGTAACTAAAACCCTGGCTTTCAGGAATTTTCTCAATTATGAGAAAGGATTTGACTTGATTCCTCTGTTGTTCTTCTCAAAGGTACCATATCACATTGAAGGAGGTCAGCCCTCATATCTTATAGTTGCTGGATTGGTGTTCACTCCACTTTCCGAACCACTTATAGAGTACGCACCTATTGAACTCACTGATTCCACAGTGTCGTCATACTTAACTTCTTAGTTCTTTCCAGTCCTGGCATTCTTAAGTTGCTGATGTGCTATTTTCTTGTTCTGGGCAGAGAGGAGTGTGAAGATACGATGGGGGTGAGTTTCCGATTCATGAGACATCTATTGCATTATACTGTGTGTAACCTTAATATGTTCTCCTCAAGTGATACTTTAAAAGCTGACTGGTATACGTATATCCTTTTTTCAGCTGAAATTGTTGACAAAGGCAAGATATTCTTTGGCACGATTCAAAGGAGAACAAATGGTGATCTTATCTCAGGTAACTGTGTAGTATTCTTGACCTATCCTGCAGGAGATCTTGTTTAAGAAGTAAAATAATAAACTACAAAAATAATGTATCAGACTCCTTGACATGGATCAACAATCAACATGCCTTCTGCTTTAGAAAAGCAATTCTATGTTACTTCGACATTTCATATACCTAGCGTGTCCAATACGACACGTCACTTTGACACGCCATTTCAGGGCAAGAAAACTTAATTTTATCAAAAAACAGCCGTGTCGGACACTTTGATACGCAGTTGTAGCCAAGTGCCTTAGTCCGAGTAATATACAGCTGCTTCTTTGCTACTTCTAGTCCTAGGAAATCCGGTGGATATTCATGGTGTAATTAGCAACTGTAATCTACTGAACTAAATTGTTGAAATTCTTATTAATTTATTTGAAGTTCGCTGAGGTTACTGTCGCGTGTGTAGGTCCTGGCAAATGAAGTAAATATAGGATATGAAGACATGAGCAATCAACAGGTGAGCTCATCCTTCAGTTGCCCCTCATTTTGTTCTTGATATTTTGTGTAAAGCAAGCATCTGAGCTTACATCAACTGTAGGTTTTGAAGTTGAACGGCAAGCGCATACAAAACATTCACCAGCTAGCTCATCTAGTTGACTGTAAGGATCTTATATTTCATCACTGTCTGCACTTTTCATCTCATTCTGGTAATTCCTTTTCCAGTTTATCCTCACTGTTTGATATTCCCATTGGCTTTCTCTCCCAGCTTGCAAAGATAAATACCTTGTTTTCGAGTTTGAAGACAATTACCTTGTTGTATTAGAGCGCGAAGCAGCTACAGCTGCCTCACCGTGCATTCTGAAAGATTACGGAATTCCTACAGAAAGATCCTCTGATCTAACAGAGCCCTACGTGAACAACATTGGGGAAAATAACGCGGCAGATCATGATTTGGGGGACAGTCCTGTTTCAAACTTGGAAATCGGATCTGATGGGCTTCTTTGGGCATGATGTTTCATAGTACCACACAGTTTTGCCTATTTATATCATCTCAGTTAGCTAGTGCAATGATGCCCTAAAGCGCGCGCTCAGACCCAAACTGGCCTAATTGCACTCGAAAGAGACTCAGCTGCATCGTATACTTCAACTGGAAAGAAGTGATCAGTGTTAGGGTATTGGTTTTACAGATTTCTGTCCCTGATTTTAGAGAGCACTGGGACGGAGGCGCGAAACCGAGGTAAGTTCAGGCACCCATGTATATAATTGTTTTGAACCTTCCGTTATAATCACCATAGAAATAGAATGCATTCTTTTTCCCATTGTAGCTGAGATCATGTCTTCTATTTTTTCATGTGACTTTGGCATGATCACCAAATTCCCATTTGTAATCTGTATCAGTGTATTCCACCTTAATACATCATTTACTGTATTCATAAGCAATATAGTACGTTGAAACCTTGAAGGTCTTTGTCCAAGAATGATTTTAGTACGGCTAACATGAACTTTTATGTAGAATCACCAATCCGAGCAAATATTGTACAAAATCCACAATACAGCAAAACTTCGTGTTTCCCCACGATGAACAAATAGAATAGAATTCCCTTGATCGATCATTACATCAAAAATTATCTAAAGATTATATTTGATGTCGAGGGCAATGTTCTTGGCATCCATGGCTAATCCATAGATACCTCTCCTTGCAAGACCAGCGCAATACAAGCCATTCTGACCCTTCCAATGATTTGGATAACTTGGCTTGGGCAGTCCATCTTCGTTTAGAAGATAATCATCTCCCTGCATTACAATTTTGAGCTCAATTATAGATCTTAACCAATCAAGAGAAATAACATAATTGACATACATTCAGGCAAATCTTAGCATCTTCTCAATTGTGGAACGACGATTTGAGCTCAATTTTATTAAATAAAATCAAGATCGGAGGAAATTTATACTATATGGTGCACGTAATTACCTGAAGCCACTGACTAGTCGATCTCGTAAAACCAGTTGCGAAAATAATGGCGTCGAAGATAGAAGACCTGCCATCTTCAAACAAGATTTCATTTCCTCTGATGTTTTTCACTGCGGGTAAGACCTGTACGTGCATTCATATCATAAGCATGCAAAACTAGCAATATTCTCTATTTCTCCCTTAGACAAAAGAACATGTATGACGGTGCAAAACTTGTAGCTCAAAACCATGTAATTCTAACACGTACATACTTCCCGCTACTAACAAATTCAATCAATACAATTGCATAACATCACACAAAATAACACTGAAACGTAATACCTGAATTTCACGCTATTTAATCTTTCGGAAAGTACCCACATCGATAATGGGGTACTTGCCGTGAGCAGTTTTCAAATAAAAGGGGCCTTCAGAAGGCCTTGAAAATCCGTACTTGGTCACGTTCCCATAAACAAGTTTGCTAAGCAACACCATCAAATTATCGACTAAGTAGGAAGGCAAATACTTGAAGAGGAACAATGCCGTCCATACCATTCCTCTCGATAGTATGTGAACCTTCATTTAGTAGTATATCATTAAATTAAAAAACAAAACAAAAAATTAATTAAGAATTTAAAAGCGAATTAGATTCAGTCTACAAGCACTTAGATTTCCTAGTTGGTTTGGTTTCAGATAATCAAACATCAACGAACAAAATTAATGGTACGACAGAGGGAGTAGTACTTTTCCTCATGCATATATATGCGATCGTGTTTTAGATAGGTCAAGTTCGTTTCACCTTCAATTTTATTTTGTTTTACAGCAGAAGTAAGACATTTAAATCAAGTGTAGGTGACACGATATCAATCGATCATTTACATCACCTACGGGCTACAACCTAGGAGCGCATGCAGATGTATAGAATAACAAGAGTCGAACTTGAGATCTCAAGGTTAAATTAAAGAATTGAAAGAAGGTGATGTATTTTAACTACCATTAGGATTGTTATTATCAATGAAAATTTATCAATATTATCCTATACTCGAAAGTCGTAAATGTCGAGGTAAAATGAGTAAAAAAAATTCTTACCGGACTTTGAATAACAATAGAAGTGTGAGCACCATGATTTGCAAGATCAAGAGAAATCCCCATACCAGAATTACCTGCCCCAACAACTAAAATATTTTTCCCTTCATACTCCTTACCACACTTATATTCCGTAGTGTGTATGACCTTACCATTAAAGGTATCCAACCCTTCAATTTTAGGACAAAATGGGTCACTTGCCTCACCACTTGCCACCACCAAAAACCTCCCTACATACACCTCTTCCTCCTCCTCACAGCCACCATTTTCTTGACTCGTTTTCGCCCCGCTCCTCACCACAACGCACCATTTTCGTGAGCTATGATCAAACCTAGCGCTCACCACACGGCGCCGACACAAGGGGCTGATGTTGAAGTGAGCCACGTAGTTGTCCAAGTATTGGATAAAATCGTTTTTGGAGATGTACTTAGGGCATGTAGGAGGTAATTTCATGTAAGGGAGTTGTGTATATTGCTTTGCTAGGTGAAGGTGTAGTCTATCATACGCTTTCTTCTTCCATAGCGGAGCGTAACAATCTTCTCGCTCAAGTAACACGTATGGTATTGACTCTCTTGTTAGGCATACCGCCGCCGCCAGCCCCGACGGTCCTGCTCCGACAATTATCACCGTCGTTTCCACCATTATTAAGAGCGGCGTGTTGAAACTAAAGACGATAAATTTCCCGAGGTGTTTATATAGGTCATAAGATATAGTGTGACCGGAGGATCAGCGTTGACCTAGTGGTTAGGAACTCAACCTGCCTGGGGGTTGTCTCGGGTTCAAATCCTCATACACCCACCCCCCTCAGCATTAGCTTGCTCCTTTGTACAAAAAAAAAAAAAAAGAATTGACTTGTACATTGTGATCAAATTAATTAAGTCAAGGTTACTACAACAAGTGGCAAATTAGATACGAGGCAGTTTGTAACGGTGTAACGTGCTGCACGGAAAATATGCAAATAATGCAACTCATAATGATTATGGAATAAAAGTTAATCATTTCAAAAAAAAAAGAAGAATAAAAGAATAAAAGTCAAACGTGTATGGTGAACGTACACACTAACAAATTTTGACGTAAATTATCCACGGTAACGCAATTTCATAAACATAGCTGATCACCGAGTTATGAATTAGAGGCTTCTCCACAGTTCTTTGACGAGAATAGCTGAAAGTTAGACCATCTTTATTGGGGGTCTCAAAATGGGTCTCAAAGAGGAGAGAGAAAGTTTTTTTCCTAATGGAGAGCAATTTGACGGGTCTCGTCTTTAGAGAAGGTCTCTGTTTTTAGATATCGTCTCATTGACAATGAGACCCTATTTTTGCCAAAAATAACTTTATAAACAATTTAATATTGGCGATTGTAGCGATTTCATTCCAAGGGTTTGCTCAATTGTGCAATTGAGCCCCTTACATTTTTATTGGGGGCAATTTAACCCCATATGTTTTATGATTAGTGCAATTGACCCTCTAATGCTAAATTCTAACCCAATTGACATTTAGAAAATATTAAAAAAATATTTTTGTCTAAATACATCCTAAATACGCATACAAATACATACAAATATGTATAAAGTTTCTCTAAGCTGATTTTTTTTAATTGATTTTTTTTTAATTAGATTAAGC
>JBBYHQ010304162.1:0-18664 GCA_038382645.1 Spergularia azorica | reverse complement strand
TACGATCGGGTACGTAACTAGCGATAGTGGTAATCTCTTATTTAGTAGTAAGATGACTACTAAATAAGGTAAGCGATTGGAAATTACAAAAATGTCATCAACAACACCTTATTTTCGTTTTTCGGTTTTTTTTTTCTTTTGTAAACAGTAGAAACATCGTTGATGTAGTTATCAGAAAAACTATTCCATAACTTCTAAGGAGGAAGTATTGTTGGTCTGTAGTGTCGGTACCAATATCATGGTGATTTTTATGATTTCGTCTATTATTAATGTCTTATACGTTCTTTATTACGCAAGTTTAGAATAGAAACATATGTGAGGAGATAGTATTATAATTGAGTATAGTGTACCATCATATGAATACATGAAGACGCCAACTCATTTTCTTTAAACTTTTTATATACATGTGTAAGGTAACGCGAATTGGTGTTGTTATTTTTTCTCCCCTAGGGTCAATTTTATTACTCTGTTTGGGGTTCCCGTTAATTTGAGCAAGGTATGTCAAGGGTTTTTGAAAAAGGCCTTACTCTCATCCACCATATTCAAGAAGAAGACACCCTGTCACCTTACAAAGTCTTTGTAGGGTGTAGATATGGGGCTCAAGCCCTTGGATGTGGATGAAATCATGCCATGTTACATTTACATGGGCCATAGTTTTGAATGATTTTCTATTTGTTGATTATTTTAATTAAATAGGACTATTCTTGATATCAATTCAAATTGTACTTTAATGGTTCGATAGATTTTGACAAGAATGAATAGACATCAAGAAAATAGAGGCAAGTTATTGTAGATATATACAAGAGTGTGTATAAGATTAAGATATTGCGAAAGACACAAAGCTTGGAAAATCTTGTAGGTAAGAAAACATACTTTACCTCATCAAAATTATTCAGTTTTATAATGTGCACACGTACATAGTTCGTGTTCATAATTATCAATAATATAATATAGAATCAGTATAGGCAGTGTCATCCTAAATATTGTAATCACATAACTACTTTGAGATAACATACTTCGATCTTGTTTGCCTATACGGTATCTGGTAACATGTTATTACACGAGAATAGATTTGAAAATGTGAAACTAGTCGTTCTCTTACCTTAGGCAAGAAGTAAACAAAGTTTTCTACCTTAGCCAGAGTTCATCCATATGAGATTTTACAATTTGATGTAGATTCTGTCAGATGAAGATAATAACTACATTGGACGTATTTTCATGATTAAATTAACTTATCATTCCTTATTAATTACTAATAAAGATCCAAATAATTAATTAATTGGTTCTGTTTTTTGTCCTCTGAGTGCAATTAAGACCTGGGATCATGTGCCCAAAGTACAGATTAGCTTCTTGGCAGGAACATGGATGCAAATTTTGGCATTTTGGTTGTTGTTTCAGATGCCAACGTAATAAATTAATTAAAAATTTAATAAATAAATCAAATAGTGGAGACTAAAGTGAGATTAACAATTTCAGATGCTCCATAGTGGCCACATGCTTAGTGGTTTAATTAGAATTAATTAATTACTAAATGTAGATTGTAATGGATTTGCTAGAAGATATTGCAAACTCTATTTGAAACAATTCCTGGCATGTTGGATGACTTTTATCGAAATTATATTGTGAAATGAACAGGGGCATGTGAAGGGCACTTTGGCTTGCAAGAACATGGAAATTCCATAATAAAGTACTACTACTTCAGTACTTCCCTTTGTTCTTCTTCATTTTCCTCACCTCTTTTGCGTTTCCATTTAATTTCGACAGATACTTATAAGAATGTATCACCATATAATGTCGTCGAAAATCAGCTAATCTCAAAGTGAAATGATGCGTTTATCAAGAACGGTAGAGTAGTAACATTTTGATTTTAGATGTTGTAGCAACACAAAATCTTGAATGGCCAAGTCCGTTCATATAGAGTAGGAATGTAATCCCCTTAAACTGATCAACTTATCATGAGACGTTTTTATGTCGTATGCGCGTTTGACATTACTGTTATTTACGGAGTATAAGCTTACATCTAGTTACTCGAGCAATTAGAAGTAGTACTACACTACTACAAGTGCAAGCAAATAATGTTGTCGAGAACAAATAGTGTGTGTGTCAACGGTAAAATAAGATGTTTTATCCTTTTTTTTTTCTTTTGGTAAGTGGTTACGCTAATAGAGTCAAACACATTTGTTTAGAAATGATTATTAGGACAAACATTTGTATGGAAATGAGTGCAAATGACTTAACACAATGATTAATCCTCAGGTAGATCAATCTTGCAGTAAAGCCAAGTGAAGAGGATATCCATATTTCTAGAACATTATCGTATCCGTAGTTCTACCTCTCCCTATATATATATATATAGGCTTTTTTACATGCACAGTCCATCAAGTTGGAAAATCTGATGGAAACTTTTTACTGCCTTAGCTTAAATAATGGTAATTATCGATGGTTAGACATCAAACCACTGTCTTCGTCTCAAGTCTCAACCATCAGTATAGATCTTGGTTGAAAAATTTAATAATCGTCAATATTATACATAGATAGAAGAGCCAAAAATTTAAGGTAACTAATTGCATATCTGCTGGGTTTTAATAGTGAGTCATAGTAACTTGTGAATGAATATCCTCTTTGTGACAATCGTAATAACGAATTAGCTGACATTTGCATTAAGTTGATTAAATTCACGAGAACTTGAAGTACATGACGGTGTAAATTAAACTAATATAAAGGCTTATGCATACACTTGATCAATACATTATACTGAGATTCGTGGTGTATGCGTACGTGATGTTCCTAGGAATAAGGAGGTGGTGGTTACGACATGCCGACTTCTTGAATATCTATATAGAAGTATTGTAGTATATATTGTACTATGGTCTATGCTATATTGCTATGCATGAGAAGAGTGCGATGGCATCTGGTCTTCTTATTCAGCTAATGGAGGCTTACTAGCTAGACTGCCGGCCAAAATAAAATTTATACATTCGGTGCCGGACAGCCGGCACGTATATGTATGGATGGAGATCATTTGAAGTAAAGATAGCGGACAAATTTGATTTCTCTGTTTAGACACAATTTTAAGCGCAAGTGATTTTTCGAGGTGAAAAATAATCTTCAACTATGATATTTGACGCAACCCATATTTTCCCTAGCCATTTTCGGATGTGACCAGTTAAGTTTTAAAGTCAATAGAAACTCTGATTACGCCCCTTTTTTTTTTCATAATTGTGCTACTCGGTTGACAATTATTATGAGTCAAGTTGAAGGTTGTATATTGATCTTTAAAAAAAAAAAAAAAAAAAAAAAAAAAAGGTTGAAGATTGCGTGAAGATGTTCCAAGTAATTTATGTCTTGGGCTTCTGTTAGACAAGAGTTCAGTGACTTAACAAGTTGTTGTAAGGAAAGAGGCCCATGATGTAACAGGCTTTTGTTGAGCCTACATTTGTGGACAGTGGACGAACTCATTTCATGGCCTTCTATGCACTGTCAACCTCCTAAGCCGCTTATGGATCGGAAGTAGTCACTTATAGGCGCTCGTATAATGGGCTCCTAGATCAAAACTCGTTTTGGTGCACTTCAGCAACATTTTATATCGAGAAACTTTTCAAGAGGGTATCCATTCTAAGACGACTGTACATCAAACAATGTCACGTTCACTCCTTATAAGTATTATCGATTCATACTAATCTACCATGTGTAACTTTCTGAGCTAATAAGGGATTGAATTATGCCCTCGTCATTTTAAGACGACCGGACCAAGTGGCCTATAGGCACTCACATTCATGTTCTCATAACACCGATTGTAAAACTTATCTAGAGAGTGCAAAAATCACATTCATACTGTACTCTATCTGTAATTCTGTATGTGAATCCTTTCGATACAAACGTGTAACAAAACATTTCAAGTTCGACTTTGGTGATAATCATCTTTTTCATGCTACATTTTACAACACTATACTTTGTGAAAATTTATCAATTTAGTGCAAATTAAAATTGACACAATGTCTAAATTGCCAAATCCTAATGGAAAGAACTTGTACAATGATTGGCTAATAACAATCCACGCAAATGTGAGCCCAAATGTAGCGTAAGCCACAAGAGAACAAAGATTGCCCAAAAAACCTCAGTAAAAAACAACCTCATCCACTTCTCTTCCCCTGTATCTTCATCCAATAAAAACCACCACCACAAAAAACCACCACCATGTCAACCACCACCACAACCACCACCTCAATTCTCTCTCCTCACCGTACCACCACCGCAAACCACCACAAAAGATTCAATCTTTACCCATCAAAACCCACCTACAAATCCCTTAGACCCATCACAAAAATCCATGTATCTTCTCCAACAAACAAACCCACCTCAAAAAACTCCCAAGAAACCATCTTTTTTGATGGTGGTGCACATTATGGTGATTTAGTCGCAAATTTAATCTTCGGGTTTACGCTTCTATGGCTTCCTTTAACCCTAGCTGCTGTTTCAAGGGCATTTTTCTTGAGGTACAGGTTTACCAATTTAAGGGTGACTGTAATTTCTGGATTTACTGGGGAAGAAAGGAGTGATTTTTCATACAAAGTGATAAAAGATGTGCAGGTTGTTCCTAGGTTTATTGGGGAATGGGGTGACATTGTCATTACTTTGAAAGATGGTACTGTTGTTGATTTGAGAAGTGTTCCTAAATTTAGGGAGATTGCTAAGTATTGTCTTTCTATGATTGATAAGCCTGCTGGTATCAGTGAGACTGGTACTAAAGGGTTTTGATATTCGTGTTTTCTCGGGCGTATAAGTTTTAGGTAAGACCGTTCTACGATAACAAGCTGCTGCTTACAAGTGTGAGCTTTGGTGTAGTACACGAGACCGTCTTATTAAAGTTTTTGCCTTCTTGTATTGATATGTAATTGGACTGATTGAGGAGGTGTGTACATTTTTTTTTTTTTTACATTGATTTTACTGGTTGAGGTGTATGTAGCATTATACTGTAATTTGGGTTGTATCTTGTTGTGAAATGTATCAATGAAAGATGATTTTGATATGTCTCAATTGGAATTGTATATCTTATTTAGTGGTTTTGGTATCAATGTTTATATGTCAAATGTTGTGTGTTCTTGGTAGAGCTGATTTGTAGCATGATTTGATTGTTATGAAAAATAATACATGTATGTCAATGCTCAATGTGCTGAAATTGGATATATTGTTCTCATAATGTTATGACATTACCAGTTCAATTTGTGAACTGAGCTTAGCTTATTGATCAAGCTCTCCAAACTTTTCAAGTTTCTTGGTCCTTGGAAAATATCAGCCCTCTTTTGTATATTCATCAGAATAATCACATACATGCTGTATAATGAGTAACAACAGCAGCCACACCACTGCGATTTGATGTTCTTCGCGTAAATTGTGTATCTCGTCTTAATGGGCTATGGAAGCCTGAAGCATAGCTTAGTGATTTGAGATAATGAACTTGTAGTCTGAACATGGTTTATGTGATGCATTGAAGAATGTTGCTAACACTAGGGATGGTCTATTGGTACATCAGATATAATGGGAAAATTCTGTGACAAGCTTCTGTGTCCAAAATCTGTTGTTAACAAATATATCATCATAGGGCAAATTAAAGCAAGGGGGAGTCATCTGAATTGTGTCTTGGTGGATCCAGTTGAGTGTGATCACCCATTTCATGACACAAAACTAAACTTCATGCAGCTTAATGTGACCTGTACCATAAGATCTCTGACAGGAACCCAAGAGGAGTCCATAGGCTGGGGCAAGCCCAATGGACTAACCCCAATTCAAAAGGCCCATCGAATTAGGCCGACGGCCGAAGTACACATACAGTAGGGCTTAAGTCTTATGGAATGCCAGTTTAGTAAGGGAACCTGGGGATCCACCAGTAACTCGGTAGGCTGAAAGTACAGTAGTGATTGTCTGTGATTCTGGATTTATGTTTTGCTTTTCTGATGAGAAGTACAGGAACAATCACTTATGACATTCTGAGTGACATCAATTAACAATTGATATGACATTAAGATCTTAGAGGAAGGCTACACCAATCACGGTGATTAGCCATTCATCACCAATCACCGCGGAAGATGACAAAAGTGGGCAGAAAACAACGCAACACGTGGGCAGCTGGGTCCATATGGGAAGGAATAAAGAAAGCAGAAGTTTTACAAAAAAAAAAAAAAAAAAGAAAAAGAAAGAAATGAGTGGGCCTCAACTGCAATGTAGTACAGTGCCCAACTCTCTCTCCTCCCACCCAAAATCACCACCACCGCAACAACCAAAAAACCAACTCAATCCATCCCCTACGATCGATGGTGGATGGCGACGTATATACCATAGGCAGCCACTACCCACGGCCGCAGATCAGCCACTACTCATAGCCGCCGATCAGCCACCACCGACAGATATCTACCTAGCAGCCGATCTTCCTTGGCCCTGGATCACCATCACGATCTCCTAACCTCGACCACCTCTCCTTAGCCCCACATACAAAGTACAAACTCCTAACTTCCCTAAGCCAACCATAACCATCACCTTTCTCACATCAAAAATTAAAATACCATTTTAATTCTTCATATATACTATCCCACCATTCTTATATACAATTTCACCATTCTCATATATTATCCGCACTTCTCGTTCATCCATCCTCTAATATAACAATAAACATTATCAATTTGGAATTTTGATGGTAAATTTGGTTGTGGTTGTGGTTGTGAATGAAAATTAAATCTGGAATTTGAGTTGGAGGAGAGAGATTAACATGGGTTGTGGTTGTTGGTTGGCTGAGTGGGTGAGCCAACGGCGTAGGATGGCGCTACCATGGCCGTCTCACTAATTATTCCGACCAAAAGGGAGTGGTGGTGGTAAGTGTAGAGTTGGTGAGTGTGTGGTGGGAAGTTGAGAGTAAAAGGATTAAAAATAAAATAAAATAAAAAAAAAGCAAGAAACAAATTCCAAGGCAGCTGGGCGCGTGATGCACAAATCGGTGATTGATCTTGCTAGGCCTAATCACGGTGATTGGCCTAGCCTTTCTCAAGATCTTACCTCCTAAATTTGATTTATACTGTTTTAGGCCATGAATCATTGTGAACTGAGTTTTAATAACCTAAGTTCCTAGGTTTACCTCATTTTGACTGATAAAGTAAGCATGCAGGAATATTTCTTGTATTCTAACTTCTTCTGATAACATTGGACATCATTTCACCTAAATTTGAACATTATATATGTTTAACAAACTTATTGGATACTCCTCTAATGCTAGGCTTCTAGGTATGTTTTATTGTATTTTATTATGCAGTACTACTATTAGTTCAGTTCACTAAGTGAAATGATAACAGATATCCCCAATGTCCTCTGTGAGCCCTGCTTCCACAAACATAACATGATGAATGTTTTTTCTAAAGGATATGTTAGATTATTGTCTGAAAGGAAATGACATGTTCATGTTGTTGGCTGCCTTCCCTTGTCATGTGAAGTAACATATCATGCTTCACTTTGATTCAGTAAACACTACCTGCACACTGATGATCCCAACTCTGATCAGAACTATAGCATGGTTGTATTAATGCGAATAAACCACATTCGTCGTCCCTGAATGACTGTCCTACTTTCGTTTTCTAGTCATGAGTCATCCCTGATTGACCGTCCGCTATAGACGGCATACTGTACTAGTATTATCTCAGTATTATGAAAATTTATCATATGGGTCCTTATTAAACCATCACCATACTCCTACTATTACTATATCATAAATCATAAATATGAATAAATTGTTGTTGGTATAAGGTGAGTAATTTAGTGAGTGCTTCAAAAGCTGATGATTTGATGAGTAAGGGTGGGTACCAAGGCAGTAGTGGCACCAAGATTACTGACACAAATAAGGTTATATACCCCATATTTTCTAGGGTACCTTAGCTCCATTAATTCGTTACCCTTCACTTGCAAACTGGCAAAGAAGAAAGGAGAAAAGGCAGAAGCCTACTAGCATACTTGTAGAAGCTAGCCCTAGATGTTTGTTCATTAGGCTTTTGACCTGTAAATCCCAATTTTTTTTACCCTCTTTTCTTTTTAAGAATTGAGAAGTGGAGTCTAGTCATATGGGCATGCAGCATGCTACCCAGTCCCCATGGCCCTTATATTGCTAGAGCAGCTGTATATCTTTAATGAAAGTTGCTTATGAAACTTCGAGAAATGCCAGGTGATGCAGATACACGATGCATCATCGGTGCACATACATAACATATGGTGTTTACTGTTTAGTCACAAACTGTTGAGATCTCGGCAGAGAAGTCCCTATCCTATAGCTGTAGCGGTGATACAAAGTGCATCACATAACACTCCTCGATGTTATTTTGCGCTTTCTTATTTTAAAATTTCTGCCTAACTTCCTGCATTTCATGACTATGTTATAGACTATGTGGCAGAGTAGCACCATCCTATTCTTCCAGAACTAAACTTATGTTTCCCACTGTACTGAGGGAAATGCAGTTTGTTGCTTTGTGCATTTAGTGGTTTCTATTCAAAAGATTCTTCTGTTGTGCAATTATTAGACACTTCTGAAGTTTTCTGGGATGATAATATGATATGATATGAAATGAAATAAATTTGGAAGTAAATAATGAATAAAGGAGACCATAATTCAAAGAAATTAAATACTGTAGGGTTTATCAAGGTTTAATATTTTGTCTGAGTGATTGCATGCATAGTCAAGTGTTTGGTTGAACACTGTGACAGGAAGGAAAAATATGCTTGGGTAATTACACACTGTCTGAGACTCTGAGTGACAATATTCTAAGTCAAGTGTTTCATTTCTAGCACTCGGCCCCTCTCTATATAGTTCTTGTTGATTAATTCGTTCCTATCGCAATCAACACGATGAAAAAACCTAATAGAACCGTGATTTTCACCACTCGAAACTAGTCCAAATATTGAAAATAACAATGCGTGACATCAGACAAATTGTGTGCGTATTTTTGATATGTCGCCGTGACTTTGAATTTCATATCCTAAGTACACCCCTATTCAGCCTAACCTACATGTAGTACTAGTATGTTGCAAACTATCTTCACTAAGCCAAAGTGGATTATAAAGTGGGGAACAGTAACCATAAGAGGGTGATGATGGTGTAGGAATCTAAGGTAACTCTCATAAAAACAAAACATTTACAACCTTTTCTAACAATAAATAACCGTAAAAAAAAGTGAGGAATAAAAGCATAGGATTCTCAAAAACAATCTTCCCAAGTTATATCTCTCTTATCTGGCTTTCATACTACTCTTTTAACAGAGCGTGCTTTGCAGAAGAGAAATAAAAAAAAGTGCAAAAAGATAGAAGAAAAAAGGAGGTAGTAATTGTGAAACTTGAATGAAAGGTGGGTTTGATGGTAAGGCTTAAAACTTTGAGGGGCCTCTTCATATCTATAGCCCAAGGCGCCTACACGGTATGCAAAGGAAAAGTAGTATCCCAAAGTTTACAAAGTGTTTTGATCAAATATGATGATTAAACGCAATTCATGAGTACTTGGTTGAGTTGATATGATGTTCAGACTTCGAACAATCGTAAATTTTGTGTTTGATTTCTTGATGATACGACAATAACCCTCATGGTGGAGCTAAGTCGTGTCACTCTTCCAAATATAATACAATACTAACCTAAAACTATGTGATAGGGAAGTAAGATTCGATCCTCAGGGAATACTTATTTGTAATTAGATGCGTGATTAAATAGTGGTAACAATTGGGGGGTTTTGATTGGTTGAGTTGTTGAATAAACTAACAAGTAAAAACAATTAAATAAGTAGTTGATATATCAAGATTAACGAAGACTTGGTCGATCTAATCGTCGCTAGCAATTCTAACAATTGATCCTCGTTCTAACTCAATTATTTCCTCTTAATTACTCTATTGTGGAATTATGAATTCCTATTGATCCTTACGTGATAGTAATTAGGCGTGATCAGCACTCTCCTAATAACCCTAATTAATGAACAACCTAAATCACTCGTTTAGATTTAATTCGATAACAACATTAAGTTGAGATCAATATCAATAGAGAATCGGGCGCACATCCAACTCAGTCTATACTTTGCCGATTAAGTTAATCCTCTCCCTAATCTAATAACGATGATCAGCATACAAATTACTAGATTAAGTTTCTTACTTTTACCAAGTTAATTAAACACTCGCTAATTAAAGTGGCTAAGTGTAGAATTATAAACCCTAGGTAGCTAATCTAGAGAAAACAATTCATAAACATGTAAACGAGAGGATTAACAATAATTAAGAGTAAATAAAGGAATTAAGAACTCACAATTGGTTCGAATCGCAACTAGATTAAATCAACCAAGAACGGACGGAATTAGTTCTTCATACGAAGTACTGACGGTTACAAAGAATACTGAAAGATTGAATACCTTTACAAAGGTCTTAAGGTTACTATTTATACTGGAGTAAATAAGAAATTAGGAATAAAATTAGGAAGTAAAACAGTTTTGGGAAGTCCGGCGCTGACATCCGCGGGCGCGGCTGGGGTCGCCGCGGGCGCGGCTGATCTTCAGTTTGCGCACTGCGTACTTCCCGCGGGCGCGGTTCATCTGCAGGTTCTTCAGGCAGTTTTCAAACAGTTGTATCGCCTTCGTTACTTGGCCAAATAAGGCTTATAACCACTTCCCGGAAAGCTTAGATCATGAAGCTTCATCTCCAAATAGTTTAACAGTAAAATTCCATGTAGTTTGAGAGATATGAGTCTTCAAAGTCGATCTTTCCGCAAATCAGCTCAAAACTCATTCCAATTGCCACATTTTCTATCAAAACATTACAAAACCAATACTATGAAATGTGAACCAATAATCAACATAATCATCTCCTAATTATCGTATAAATCGTATAAAATAGCACTCAAAATCCTAACGTATCACCTCATAAGCTGAGTTTTGGCAACTGATCGATGCAATCATAATATGTATTAACTCGAATTCAGACTAAATGGGATGGTGCATGCAGTCATGGAGATCAAAAATTCAAAAGATATATGATGACTGATGAGTAAAGCATGTACATAAATCCACTATTAGCATAACATTCAACACAAAAGATTGGATGCCATTATGCCATAATCTCTCTTCTAAATTTTCTGTTGTTCCACACCTGGGCCTTTTTCGCTCTATTTTTTCATCTTTTGTAGTTTTGTTTCCTTTGTTACGGACCTTTTTTGGTTAGTTTTTACGTGGGTACAAAAGGGTCACTTACCAACAAAAATGCTTAACATTCGGGGCAGTATTTCTGTAATACATTTCATAGTTCTTGCCTAGTTTGCATGCTAGTATAGGAGTCTGGAGTATTACATAATACATACGGATCGAGTATGTAGAATGCTAATTTTGATGTTATTTTAGCGTTATGCCGTTATTCTCACATGCACACATTACATAGTAGACGATATTGAGTAGATTAATAAGTTTATAACAGGTAAGTTTTCTCAAGTTACAAACATGTGTTTTACTTTAGATGATCGACTAGCATGAACAAGTTTATACAAAGGAGCGAGATTGACCCGATCATGCGATTAACCCAAAGAATTATCTCACCGTGTCGTGAAGTTGTTTTGGCTAACCACGTTGGAGGCTACTTTTAGACTAAATGAATCGACCAACACTTGTTGTAAAAATCAATGCATAGTTGATTAAGCATTGCATTCTAACAAATCCACTTGCTTTTAATTTAAGGTAAATGGATCCTTCATTTAGTTGAAAAAATAGCTCCCAATTAACATGGTCAGTCAAAACAAATTCACGAAACGGATAAGTCATTTTGCCATTTTGGGTACGAGGGATTACGAATCTTCTACGGCTAAACTAATTTGGGGTTATTAATGTCGAATCTAACCGTTGAAGTGGTCGGTCATTGGCTTGTCGATCGTTTCAAGGCAGATTATTCTCAGCCAAATATGTACCATGCGACGGTCAATTGACCGGGATCAGTACGCAACATCGTATTAGTAATTTACAATTAAGTACTACTCCATATTGTTAGAACCATCCATGAAGATAACACATAACACATGTGTACTTGACCAACTTTATCGGTTTACAAGGATTTGACTCTGACATTCTCCCATTAACACATGATTATATGCTTTCACTATTACTGTGCCAACTTTTAACTATGGTGTATCCGTGTAGGTGTCATTGTACTAATTGTTAATTAAATAATTAGCACCAAATTAGATTTAACATCTCAATATATATTGCATATTGCTAGAGGTCTACATTGTAGATACAATTAATTTGTCTACAATGTAAAATTGAGTTACTAGTAGTAAAATTGAGATCGGAGTAGTAAAATTAATTGTAATAAAAAAATTCAGTAAGTAAATTTAATTGTGCGAGTAGTAAAATTTTGATAGTGTAGTAAGATTATTGGTGATTGTAGACACTTTTGGGTGTTTACACTAATTGAGACTAATGTGATCGCGATCTATTGGAAATTTGAATGATCTTCCCCTATTTAATAATCTCCTCATGATTGAAAGACAGTTTCGTATGAGACCGTCTCACACAAGATTTGCTCTAAATTGAACGTCTGGCCAATGAAAATGGAAAAATTGAACTTCATATATTCAATAGCTATATAACCTTATGGGTTTACTAGTAACATTCATCCGAACTATATCCCTAAGTAGGCATAGATACTGGATTTATTCTCATTTAGATAATTACGGATCCAGTACATTGGAGTTCTTGTTTTGATCGTATTTGTGCAAGGTAGATCATTCGACTTATTATGTCTTCATGCATCAAGATCTAAATAACTTGTCTAATAAACTTAACGAAATAGAATGATAAATAAACACATAGTGGAACATAAGATTTCCATCTTTATACCACAGAGACTTCTAGAGGAGCAAGTAAATAAATAGAAAAATTAAGACATCAAACAAAAATAAAGAGACAAGATTAGAAAGTGGTTTGTACTCAAACTCCCGTCTTTTCTTACCTCAAATAATAAACAAATCCTACTCTTTTTACATACATCAAGCTTTAATTTGTAGGGCAAAATACTATCATCTTTCTTCATACCATCTTTTCCCTACTCTTCTGTCAAACATTTCGATTACAATTCAACAAAAGGTCGAATTAGGGAGCGCAAATTACATCATTAGTTGGGCCCAATTGCAAAGGAAAGTATGGCAATAAAACATACTAATGGAGTATAAATGTCTAATCTTTTCATCAATTTTGTGAATTTTATTTAGCACCAAACACTAGAAAATTATTTACTGTGTGTCTTAGTACTTGCTAATTAATTATAAGCTAAGGTAAACCTCAGACTACGTGATGCATGCATTGTACCTGGAAAAGTTTTATATGTTTTTACGAAAAATCTAAATTTCCCCCACTTAAAGAACAGTGGCTAATCCAATTAATAACTATACATATGTTTCTAAATGAATGTTTTGTAAATATAGTCATTCATGAAATTTCAACGCACTATGTACTTCTTTGTTCTAAATGATTGATCTGATCTTTTTGTTTGTTTTACTATTCGTTCACATCTAGAGGCAATTGAATTCACGTGACTGACTGTACACGGAATATATTTACATGCGCAGTACATTATTAATCATTTATTCTACCAGTTTTACTTGATTTTAGACGAATGGCCGGCCGTATGGTTCCTTCGTTTTGGTCTACTCCTCCCTATATTGCTAACGATTCAATTCTGACCAAATCAGTTCATCAGGTCATAGTTTGTTTTGTCTGTCAAGTCTATTATCAAGCACTACTTAAAGAGCAATTAAAGACCTTGTTTTACTAACTTTTCTTATCTTATGATTAATTAAGGACTTACCCTTGAATTGAGCTAATATGAAATGAAGATTAGTATAAAGCTAAGGAGCTGTTTCTAGACATGCTTTATTTGATCTCCATCAAAATTGTTTTTGTTTATCAAACTTTTGCAATTCTTTCTTCAGCCTTCCTTTTTCTTTAATTTGCCTTTCCTCAGCCTTTGTCTTTGGAGTAGATGATTCAAAAGATTGTTCATGGACCCTGTGATGGAACCATAGATAATAATAAACGTTTAAAATCAAAGTAATTTAATTCCATCCATAAGAACTTAGCATAAAAAAAAAAAATTGCGGGAGGTCGAAGAAAACAAAAGCAGAAAGTTGTAGGCTTGTATATAGCTTGATCTTTTTGAGCTTAGAGACATTGACCAAATACAATATAGGAAGCACTTTATAATAATGGCAATATAGATCACAATATATGACCTCCTATTTTGATTTGTATGTTTGGTTTCACATAATCACATATCCATCTAGTATAAATCTTTTTCCTTACTAAGTGAAGGAACAATTTCTAAACACTACTTACTTCACATGCATGCCCTGGTTTGTACGATGATTCTATAGTGATTGTCAATTTTTGACAATTAAGATAAGATTTAACCATGGTTAATAATTAAATAATAATAGAAATTATTACATACTCCCTCCGTCCCCCTTTAAACACCCCGCTCCATTTTTTACGTGAATTAAGGTGGTGTGATTTGTTTATTATTGTTTGAGGTAATGAGTGGTTTATTTATTATTGTTGAAGATAATGGGTGATTTGTTTATTATTTTTTGGAGATAATGGGTAGTTTGTTTATTATTTTGGGAGATAATGGGAGGTTAGTTTATTGTTTTTGGAGATAGTGAAGGGTTGATGTGTGGTGAAAACTTACCCAATTTAGTAAGTTTTGAAATGAGGTATTTAAAGGGGACACCCAAAAAAGGAAAGCGGGGTGTTTAAAGGGGGACGGAGGGAGTATCTTTTAGAAAATATCAAATTAGATTTGTTAAAATATATATCAGATATTATCCATTGATTTCATCAAAAAGGATATTAGGAATTAGATAATTTGACCCCAGAAATTATTCTTTAAAAAAAAAAAAAAAAATTCCAAAAACAAAAAAAAAAACAACCCATCCAGCCCACCGCCATCCCCTTTCCTTTCCTTGGCCTCTCCTCCTGTCTCCTGTCCTCCCACTTTCCCCTCACCTGACCCCCCCTGCCCCCACCGTCGGTCAGCCACAACTTACGCATGACCAGCGGCGCTCCTGCCATCCTGACCGCAATGTTTTTCAGGCACGCCGGAGGTGGTGGTGCTATTAGCTACAAATGAGAGGAAATAGAGGATGGAGGAGGAGATCAAGGGGGGATGGGGAAGCATGGTTGAGTGGCTGACGAACAATGACGGTGAGGATGACTGGAGAGTCGTCGGTCATGGGGATGACCGGCGGTGGGGGCAGGGGCGGGTCAGGTGAGGGGGAAGGGGGAGGACCGAAATAGAGGGAAAGGGAAAGGGTTGTGTCGTTTTTTTCTTCTTCTTTTTGTTCTATTCTGTTTTTTATTCCAATTCTTTTTTTCTTTTCTAAAATTGAGAATAATCAGCTTTTCTTTCATTAAAATCAAATATTATAGATAGAAATTAAATGACAAAATCAAAGTAAGTAAGGAAAACATCTTTTAAGTACATCAAAAATTATTAAATTTTGTAATCATGTGTGGTAAAGTGTATTGTAGGAACTTTTTTTAACCATGGTTAAGAAAAATCAAACGGCTGAAATTTATTTTATTCAAATTTAATGGTCCCTATTTCATTCCTTATCCTAATTGTCAAATACTGACAATTATAATAGAATTTTTGCTGGTTTGTGTAGTTGTTTAGCTCACAACTTTCCTCATTAGCAACATTCTGTTTTTAGTGTTTGGGAATAGATTATAATTTATAAACCACAAGGGAAAAAAAACCAACTACCGAGCAAATTGAAACTTTGTATTACAAGCTAAGCTTACTTAATTCATTTTGAGTTTTAAATATCTCACACTTCGTAAGAATATGATGTATCTTGTATATATGCATGGATCGGATCAAAATAATTAGTAACACATATAGACATATTTATGATCAGAATCACTAATTAGTATCATTCCGTAACGCTATACATAGTAGTCTTTCCCAGATATATCGTATATGTATGTGCCGAGTTCGACTATTGGTACGTGCATGCTTTGATGCTAAAAAAGTCGTAATCCAAAAATTGGAAAAAAAACGACCCACGCACTGACGCACATTCCAACAGTGTACACATTAGACAAAAACTAAAGCAGAGTTATATGATAAGCTCATTGGAAAATCTAGTACTAATTAATTGATCATTCGTTCACATTTCACATAACACACACACTTTAAATTTCTTCTTTTTGTTCTGAAACTATGATGCCTAGACAAAGGCCCACGTGTACATTTTAATATAAGAAAAAAGTGAAGAGGAGCGCAAGTGTACACGTGGCGCAAGGTCATTGAGCAGCTGGCCGCGCAGCTTGACATCATGCAATGAGAGTTGATCAGCTATATATAATTATATATATGCTACTTATGTTTGTGCAAAGTCGAACCCACAAATTGCCATCAATCTCTTTTGGAAATTGGACCTCACTTACTCCCTCCACTATCTTTTTCTTCTTCTTATTTATCATACTACTCGCATAAATTATTACTACTTTAACTTGTATATCCATAATATTATTTGATTTGGTGGTCGTATATATAAGAGTATACCCGTTGGACTCGACGATCACTACTGACTACTGTTATTACATTAGTATCAGTTGGAGTAAATTGCATGCTTTGGTCGATGATCGTTCTGCATGGCGAATTCGAGCATTGCGCATGCATATAGTAGGTCTTAAGTTGTGTTATGTACGTGTTGGGATGGAAGCGAGATTCGAACAATGTATTAAGCTGTTAACTCGATTAGTTTTAAGCACTTGCCAGTGAAAGGGGCTAATTATTACTTAACTATAGGATCTAAAGATGGCTTTTTAGAATGAAGTTTTTATTACCGTAGATTGTAGAACGATATATAGATTATTTTATAACATTATTTTGTGATGATTAGTGAAAAATATATGGTGGGGATTAGTGAATATTTGATCTCCAATAGAACCATAACGAGTTGAATTACCACTCGTGATCATATGATGAGTTTGACAAATGACATTTGATGTAAGGTGTATCTCGCTATTCGGGTGATTGATAGAATGATAGCTATATCTATAGACCAACAAGTGATTTTACTTTTTTACTAGTTATTCCATTGTCACGGGTATAATTGAACCTAGGTACAACCATTTCGCACTAAAATATATGCTAAAACTTTAATTTAAACACTTTAACATTTGGTGAACTAGAACAAATACTCCGTAATAATCAGCAAGCATGTATGCATGCTTGGAGTATGCGCGTTCGTTGTAACATGTATAAGGTAATCATCTCACATCGAGAGATTAAGTACATTGCAATAAAGCTCTGCCACTTGAACCTATGTGCTAGAGTCTAACTCCAACATTTGATCTCTCTACTGTTGACAACTTCAAATTTTCACGACTTTTACATATAACCGTGTGAAATTATGACGATGTATACCCACTCTATTAGAAAAAATATATATAGGGCTAAGTAAATTCAAATGCATTTGTTTGTCAAAGGTATATGTGTATATATATGCCTACTGTATGTATACGCGCACCTTCAAAGTCGTTGTTCAAGTTGATCATCATTATATAACGCGCCGCATCACTAGTAGTAAAGCATGCATAATTGTAGAGAAGATATTGACACCAAAACTATGGTAGTCCCATGCATGCATAAGGTTAAAAATAGATTGGTATTAGATTATATTTCTAGAAGTCATTGTCAATTTGTCATTATCCTATGTCATAAACTATATAAATTAACTTTGATTTCAAGTGGAAAATTTGATCACCTTAATTAACGTAGTAGTGCATATAAGCCGGATCTATGCGTAGACTATAAGACTAATGTGCATCCAATTATATTAGCTAGCTAGCTAGATAATATGGTCTTAATGAGTGATGGTCTAGCCTAGATAATAATGCATGTTATTCTCTAGTCTACTTAGATATATAAGATCAGATTACTAAAAGTTCACTTGTAAATATTAATCCAAATATCATTTGGTTTATTCGAAAATAAGTCGAATTTGAATCTGATATGACACGTCCTGCTAATGTTTTGCACAATGTAATAGAGTAGCTTATTCAGCCATTTGTTCGAATCTCAATTTATCTATTATTAGACCATCAGAGTGCAAAAATACTATCATACACCCGGGGTAGTACCCCCAGGCTGATGTCATGATGATGTCAGCAGTTTTTTTTGTTTTTTTTTTTTTGGTTTTTTAATTTTTTTGCTGGTGAATGTTTTCCCAATAAAAAAAAAAAAAAATTTGTCAACCTCCTAATTCTACGGCTAACAGATTTGGATTCTTTTTTTTTTATTTGTTATATTTTTAATGGTTGAGTAATTTTTGGGTATAACTATGTTCTACTAGTATTTTATTATGTTGTTTTCTTTTATCTTTTTTCCATTACTTATATCAAAGTTTAGTTTTAGATCTAATTGACATTTTTCTATCAAGATGAGCTTCGTAAGTTGTAATACAAGTTTAACTTCCGTAAAAAATTTGACCCTTGTTTGAGCCAAGGCTTATCCCGCATATATTAGAAATCAACGAGTATATATCTATCTATTATTATAATTATTATTGAGAATCAATGTGCATTTTGTAAATTAATAAGCATATGTGTACA
>JBBYHQ010304114.1:0-18678 GCA_038382645.1 Spergularia azorica | reverse complement strand
ACTGGATGTGACCTGGGTTTTCACATTTATTGCACACATCTTTTATTTCATCATTTGCTAAATCATATTTGCACATTGCCCCCACAATGTGAGGTTACTGTAACTCCCCTTTTTTCTTTGAAAAAAAATCTATCAATGCTGTAACTCAAAACTAGTTGTATGTTCCGAGTTATTGGCGGGCAAAGTATAAGTTCGACATATATGAAAGCTAGCGACTTGCGTCTTCACAATTTAGAAGAATGGACGCTAGTTACAACATGGAAGTTCCTAACTTCAGAAGATTCCTTGTACTTCTAAGTATGCCAATTGCAATTATATGAGGTTTAAAAAACCAAGTGATTTATTACTTTAATCTACACGTTGATTGCATCATAATCCTTGTTGTCTTTAATCTTTATAGATAGAAAAATTTAAATTCATAATAAGAATATAAGATTTTTCTCATACGAATTTTCTCTTGTGTAAATGTGCACTAGAGTTTAGAGAGTTTCCACGAATTAATGGAGAAAATTTAGTATGAAAAACTCTCAAATCATCTTATTGATAAAAAAACCTAATAAGGTAACAGAATAATTTTGCATCCTTTTCACATAAAAATTTGAAAGAGAAAAAAAAAAAGAGGAAGATTAAGATTATGTGCTTATGGATTACAATTAGACATTCGACAATGGTCGCCCAACGTATTTGGGCAATAATTTGACATCTCCCTTCTTTAGGAGCTGTTGAAATTCTTTTTTTTTTTCAACAAAAATTATAATGAAGAAGAAAAAGGAGGCCTAATGTTTATAATAAACTGTATATAGTGAAACAATTTTGCATTTCCTCTGGCTCCTACTTAGAAAATGTGATCAACAAGCTTTGCATTTTGGCGCTTGCATAATACGTATGTGCTGTTTTACAGAGTGGTCCAATTTGTAAAGCTTTAACCAGTTGAAGATGATGAATTGTCCCAGATTGCCTCGAGTTCTCGGGCGAACGTCTTTTGTTGCCCGACAACAATGGTGATATGATCTTTATTATCAACCACCTTGACTTGAGCACGAGGGATTTTGGACTGCATATTGAGGCTACATTCCACAGGCAGAAGCTCGTCGTCTCTGCCGTGATATATGGTAACGTCACATTTAAGCTTGTCACGGACAACCTCTATGTATTTATCAAGCTTGCTGGCCGCTCCACAGATTATGTTGTGTAATGTGTGCCATGCTGCATGATGGGTGTGACACATGAAACCTTCTATTAGGAATGTTCGGATCCTGCACCCAAATCCAACATAACGAATTCAATTAAACCCGTACAAATTAATGAAAACCATGACTCGATAAAACGAGTTAAGAAGTGTTTCTGTTACACAACTTGTTTTACAAGATCGGTTTCCTGTACATTTCATGATGCTTTATTTTCCGCAAGCAGTGAACATCAGTAAAGATAATGACTACTCTATATGACGATTACTTTAGCTCAACCAAATTTGACCCTACTAGCTACTTTGTTGTCATGATCAAATGACGAATTCCTGGTAATACCAAAATAACCAATTACTGCATTAGGACTAGACAAACAAGCTGCAAGCAAAAGACTTGCCACACCAACAAATCGATCCCTGATACGATGCCTATACGTAATAATTCATAAAGTCGTCTTTCTTTCTTTGTCCCCTCTCCAACTGCTCAACACTTAATCAAACACCGATAAATGATCACCAATCAAGGCTTTTGTTACACGCCGTGGATCGTGATACATGCCAATAGGCTGGGCTAAAGTCCTAATCACGTATACTAGCTGAGAATATGGGCAAAGATTTCAGATAGTCCATACTTCTTTCCTAGGAGTAAGTCTTAGACGTGGATAAAGTAACAAGTACCAGCTTGAAAAGAGCTAAAAACCAAATGGCACATGCACAAGTTACGTGTTTTCGACTGTAAATGTCAGCTAGCTTTCAGAATCTACAAATATGAACCTCACAACAAAAACCATCTTTTAAGATGGATTTAAAAAAGCAAAGTAAAGGACATCAAGCATCTTAGACACAATTCAAGCTTTTATCTTTAACTGTTCGTTTGAACGGAGAAAATGAAGGAAATCCAAATTCTAAGGTCTTTGGTAGATATGACTTTCGGGACGAATCATTTGTTTGAAATTTTCGCGAATTTACCATTTACCAAAAATTAATCAAAAGCTTAGTCAATGTAATACAAAGATTAAATTGAGTCTGATCATATTAAAGGGGCGAATAATCTGTCATAATCATTTTATAACGGGAAGTTAAGGGGGTTGAGACTTGAGAGTGGAAAATTGTAGAAGAAGTAGAGTAGTAAGGTTACCTATTTCTGGTGACAAGTTTGGTAAGAAAATCAAAGATCTGGTGGTTCTTGCAAATGAGGAGGCACACTGTCCTTGAGATATGTTCATACCAACATGCTATGGATGCTCCGAATGCAATCGGAGGCCAAACCCGCCTCGGCGCCACTCTTCTTAGCACGTACTGCGTCCCATGCTCCCCCTTAGGCACTGGAAAATACGGCTGCGGCCAAAAAACCATTCACATTTTTTCAACAATGTTAGACCATTTTTTGGTAAAAAATAGCATAATTTAGTGAGATGTGTTCGTTAAGCTAAACTTACAGGTGCAATTAAAGTAAGAGACTTGATCTTGGAGGGGTGTCTGACTGCTATAGCAAGAGCGATAATGCAGCCGAGAGAATGGGCAACAATGTGGAATGACTTGAGCCTGTTACTGTCCAACACAGAACGCTCGATCATCTCAACGTGCTCCCGCAGGGTGTACAGAGAGTCTGTTGGCTTCGGACTCCTCCCGAACCCCAGCAAATCGACCGCGAATAGACGGTACTTGGATTTTGTTGCGGCTGAGAAGTTAGGGAACAGAGTCTCCGTCCAAAACTTTGATGATGATATAAACCCATGTATAAACAACACATTCTCTGTCGCCTTTTCTCCTGTCAAATCCATTAGACATCAACAGCGTGTAAGTTAAGCTTTACTATTCAGCAAATAGAAATATGGAGATTACGACTAAGTATTATCATGATTAAGTGATAATGACACACAAAATCTAACACTAATATATCATACTACTATATGTCACAAATAATATGAATATGCACCTTTAGCACCATCAACATGAACGTAAAGACTGTCTTTAGACGAAGATGCCCATGATGCGCAGGTGGTACAGTCACAGTCCGACCATCTAGGAACAGGAAGAGACTGTTGCCGACCAATCTTGCACTGCAGCATCTCGACAATGGTGGAGTTGACAGTGAAAGCTGTTCCAACGCCTTTCTTGAGCGGGGGCATGATTTTGTCACGTGAGATAATTTGTTGTTGGATGAGAGCAGCTTCTAGCTTAAGCCGTTTAAGCTCATTGACAGCAGTCTTCGAGATCTCGGAAACTAAAGAAGGGCGAGTGTAAAGAGTGTCCGAGACGTCTTCAAGCAGAAGCTTGCTGGAGGAAGTAAGCCGGACAATCTTGGTAGGTTGGCCTTTCTCGGAAACCAAGATCTTGCCGCAGCTGCTGATAGCAGCAGCCGCGGCTTCCTTGGAAGAGGTCGAGGAAGAGGAAGAGGAAGAAGAAGAGCAGTAGCATGGCTTCCACTCAGCTTCTAACACAAAATCTGTCAACTTGTAAACAAGGCACAGAATCAAATCTACAAGGTCTAACAACATGAACACCAGGAAACTTAATCCATCGTTCATTGCTCTCCCTGTTAACAACAATGCTGACATCGCTTTCCCCATTTTTATAAATCTCTGCTTAACTTTTTTTTTTTCTTAAGCAGAGACAACACCTAATACTAACAACAATTTACAATGCAATGCAACTTCCCTAACAAATGTTTCGTGTTTGTGTGTGTGCGTGCGCGTGTTTGGGTACGTATAATAACCTTGATCATATGATAAAAGTTTGGGTTATAAAGAGGAAAAAATGTAGATTTTATGATGTGAAAAAGGGTGAGAAATAATGAAAGGTAGTGTGGAAGAAAGGAGAGGCCTTAGGGAGGAGCCTATAAAGCAAAGATTATGAGCCAACCCTGATTAATTGGCCTCTCCAAAATGACGGTTCATTTTCGGAAATTCTGGCAGAACAAGTCTAAGTCTTTTAAACTAATTTATTTACCTATGTCTCTCTCTTCTTTTTTTTTTTTCCTCTGCATGTGTTCATATCATATAATATTGAAGAAAAAAGGTAAGAAAGAAAGACAAGGCTCGTATGGGACACGTAGTAGTAAGATGGGGAGATAATGAAATTCATTGTGTCATTAAAAATGTTGGCTGGACCAGGGTCTATTGGTAGGTGGTGGTTGAACTCCCCTTCTCTCACAGTCTCACACACATTCTTTCTGGGTTTAAACACCTCCTCTCAAATCTTTCCTTAATTACTCTATACTAATCCCTAATTACTACTCATACTTAACATAATCGGCAAAAGGCGTATAACCGGACGCATACACCGACCCATACAGACCCACCTCTAGGTCATCGTATGAGAGTTAGCCGCGGAACAAGAGCCCCAAGTAAGATTATAATACATCATTACCCCCAACGCTTTTAGGGTTGGGGGGATCAGATGTACACAAGTCTTATACCTTTTGAAACATAGAGAGACTGTGCACGTATAACGCAAAATGAAAATTGATTAGAGACTTAGCACGGATGACACAAGTAAGATTATAATAATTAACATAATTCAATAATGCTAAGTTTTAAGTCTTTTTCTTCCATCCCACAGAATATCTTTCCTTGTTTCATCCAGTTTTACAAAACTTTAGAAGATCAAGACTGTTATTATAGGAGTAATTATGGTCTCTAAGTAAGCGCATTTTTCCCACCAATAATCCTACATTTAATTATGTGCTTGCTGTTGCTGATTGCACATAGATTTTGCTCTCAACTGCAAACCTTTCCTCTTTCTGCACAATTAACTCACTTTCTAAAACACATCCACATTTAGGGATTAGCACAGGTTTTCCCTTATAGCCAAGAAAAGGTTTACCCTTGAATTTTTCCAAGTTGGTTAAAGTTTTTCCACGAAAAGTCTGTCTAATTTTAGGACATGATCAGAATTCAGAACTACTTAGTATTTAAGTGTCAGATATACTCAATTCTAACTCCTTAGCAGTAAGTCAGATCACTGTAACCCGAAATTTCTCGGGTTTATATATTAAGACTAACATTGTCCTAGTAGTCGGGTTAGGGGTTTACATATAAACCCGAGAATCCAGAGATATCAAGTTCGAAACTTTACTTGCTCTTGGAGGAACCTCTTAACTTCCTACAAAGAAAACGGTTTCTTAAGTACGGGATTAGTGTGGCTTGTGATTTGTTGTTTCACTGAAGTGCACAGGAGCCTAACCTTCCAAGACGGTGTAGAATTTTGAAAAGTAGGATATAGTAAGATCAATTAATAGTGATTCATTTATGGCAGGTTTTCTGGGCACATGACTCATCCCCCATCCAACTCCTTACAGTGAGTGAGTGAGCCAACCTCTGACAACTGAACAACTACGGAATAGTAAACATGCCAGGATCGCTATAGTTAGTGTTGGGGTGACACCGGCCTACGCCAAATCGCCAACCCTACCGTCCTTTAACTAAGGAACTTGACATGTTTTGCGAGACCACCGCACAACACTTGAAAACTTAACACTCTTGAAACAAATAAGATAATAGTCCAAGAAACGTACTTAGTCACTTGATTATCTCTGTTCCTATTAGTAACCAAATCAGGAAAAGTGCATGTCACTTCCGCTAACAAGAAATGCGACGCAATTAAATACTAGTAATCTTCATTATTCAATAAATCAGACATTTGACAGCACCATTTTGGTGAGGGAGACACTTCATCATCACGACTTTGTCACATTATACAATTAGCACTTAACATGTCTACATTAGACTACTACATGTAGAATCACATCAATCTATATAACTAATCAGAAAATCAGCAGAAAACTACGACAGACGCACTTGATTGTACACTGGCATGTCAATTTATAATCTTAAACAGAATGAAAAACAGAGATTACGGAGCGTCTTCTGTTAACACCAGTCAGAAGTAACTCTCATCAGCTCATACAAGAAATTGCTTCTCTTATTATAGACGTTAAGGTTACACTAAAACGACGATCATCGTAAAACTTAAGCACTCACAAAACGACCCCAAAATTATGCATTTGGAAACAGGTTAATGAGGACACAATGTCAGCAGAAAAAGGGAACATTATATCTCGGCCACTCACTCCGTTCTTTTCATCTGTTAATGTTTCGTTTGAATACACGAGAGAACTTCAAACGAAACATTAACAATTGAAATGAATGTAGGGAGTAATTGATAACGAAAAATGAAAATATCCCAACCTCAGAATATCACCACGGTGGAGCTTTGCTGGCATTATCAATCATCAACCTCATATATGTTTCAAGCAATGTAAGTATTTATGTCTGACAACTTTAAACCTCACCTTCCATCCAACACCAATACATCAGCATTAACATAAAATCTAACACAGAAAATAAAAACACAATGAATAATAGAAAAGATAAAGACGCGTCACATTTGAATCACTTCCATTACTAGGGCCAGCATGTAGAGCAGAACTATCCTACTCTCCTCTCCTCTGACCTTGTCAACTAACAAAAATTCACGAGCTGCTATCAGATTCACTTCTTTTTCTATCTTCTCTCTTTTGTTGTTAGGAACATCACCCATCTGATGACCGTTGACCACCACGACACCACCCTAAACTTTTAGACATCTTTCGTCCCTAAAACTCACTTGAATCTCAACAAGGACAAAATATTATGATTTCGCTTTTTGACACTCAGCTTAGACCTATACAAATGTACCATTGACCACCACGACACCATCCTAAACGTTTAGACAATCATCGTCCATAAGACTCACTTGAGTCTCAACAACGAAAAATATTATGATTTCATTTTTAGACCTACTATACAAATGTTGAGTTTATCCCTCAAACTTCTCAATATAACAATAAGTCAGGCCGGAATTTCTCTCGTAACCTTTCTTTAGAAACTTCAGAAGGTTTTTTTTTTTTTTTTTTTTAAAAAAACCCGAATTTTTTTTTTTTTGTATGCATATACCTGCTAAACCCTGCATGCATAACTATGTAAATTTTTTAATACCAATGCAATAATAGCTCAAAAAGTCAAAACCCATTGATATAATGTAGACAATTGCCAATAAAATCACCAATACAGACACATTTTGGTGAAACAATTAGGTTTATCAACATAGACTCTAACTATGAGCGCAAGATTACGAATGCATAGAAGACCACTTCAAAGTGGGAGCAAAGGACTAGTTCAACATCTAACGTCACTCAGTACAATCAAGAGCATAGTATGTAATACATTACCAGCAATGTCTAATAAGTCATAAATCATCACTGGATATTTTCCTACAATTTCTCGCAAATAAACATGAGTATCTCTTTCTATTGTTATGTTATTCTAACAGGCTTCATCGAAATGTTTTGCTTACTTCTCTCGCCCTGTGTTTCCCAAACCTCGTTCTTATTTGGTGACTCATTAGTTGATGCCGGAAACAATAACTACCTCTTCACCCTCTCGAAGGCAGACTCTCCTCCTTATGGTATAGATTTCTTGCCTTCTGGCGGACAGTCCACCGGGAGATTCACAAATGGCCGGACTGTTTCCGACATTATAGGTAATTAACGTCTTTGTAAATAAACTGCTACTTCTAGTTTTGTTCCAAACACAAGGGGATAGAGGCCTAATCCAAAGCCAAAGTTCTAATTTATGTCAGAACCTTTGCAGGTAAAAAAAATTCTGTAATCTAGTTTTATGACCATTCATACTGAATTTGTTAGATACATATTAACATTATAACTTCCCTTAGTAAAGCCTGGTGAAGGGTTATTCATCTATTTTGATAACGCTACTAAAGTTAAAAGTGCGCGCAGGTGAGTCACTAGGGGCCAGCTCTTTGCCGGCACCTTTCCTAGCCCCGAACTCCCAAGATGGCGCGGTTCATGCTGGAATAAACTATGCCTCAGGATCAGCTGGAATACTGATTGAAACAGGATTGCTATTTGTATGTACTTAGTTGCATTTACTTTCCTAATGAACGACATGCAACACATCTGACATCCAACGTTAAACGTCTCTAACACACAAGTTTTTTTTGGTCCTAATGTCCCATACAGATTGGACGAATCCCCCTACAGGATCAAGTAGAGAATTTTGAACAAACAAGAGCTCACATAGTTCACGAAATGGGCGAGAAAGCAGCAAAAAGCCGTATTAAGAACGCAATTTTCACGATAACAATTGGTTCTAACGACATTCTCAATTATATCCAACCATCCATACCTTTTCCAGGGCAGCAATTCATCGAACCTGCAGTATTTCAAGACCTAATGCTGTCCAATTTGACAATGCAGCTCAAGGTACAAATTCAGCTCCCTCTCAATCATCATTTTACCCTGTACCCACATTACAGAGAAAAGGGAACGAAAAGAAAATAAGAACACAACACAATAAAAATGGGCATCATATACTCAACTCATTAGCATATAATCGGCTATTTCTCACTGTCATGCATGTATAAGCTAATTCTTCTTGGCATATAAAGCGATTACACAGATTAGGGGCAAGAAAGTTCATTGTAGTCGGAATTGGACCTTTGGGATGCATACCATTTGTCCGAGCTACCAAGCTATTGTGGCTCAAGAAGTGTTCCACAGAAGTTAATGAGTTAATTCAAGAGTACAACAGAAAAATGAAGACATCTCTATCTTTGCTAAACGGCGAGATTGGGCAGGAGGCCATCTTTGTGTACGCCAATGCCTACGACATTTTCATGGACCTAATCACTAACTATCATCATTACGGTAAGTTCCATCATAAAATGCGAATTCTGAGATAAGTCATCAGAATCTTAGAACTCAGTACATGGTCTAATGCGGGTGACTACAGGATTTGTGAATGCAGAGGACCCATGTTGTGGAGGATACTTTCCCCCATTTCTTTGCTCTGAAACCAAGGATTCGAACACGAGTTCTAGGTTGTGTGAAGATAGATCCAAGTATGTGTTTTGGGATGCATATCATCCTACAGAAGCAGCCAACCAAATCATAGCTCAAAAATTACTAGATGGTGATGAAACAATCAGTTCCCCAATTAATGTTCGCCATCTTTACCACAATTTTTCTAAGAACTAAGAAAAGGCAATGTTAGAAGATATGATTAATGATTTGTCCTTTGTTCAGATGCTAATAATAACAGAAATAGCAGCAGCAGGTCTGAAGATTACCCACAAATGGCCAACTTCAGAGTGAGCGCAATTGCGCCAACATCCATATACTCTCTCCGTTCATTTGGATTGTTCATCGTTTGTATTGAATTACCCTCCTATATCCAATTATCCGAACTAAACATTAACAATCGAAAAGAACGCAGGGGAGTAAATGACAGCAAGGTCATCTGACTGCTGATCTTTGTGCAGTTAGTTAGTATGCAGTGATGCACAGTAAAGGAAGTGAGGCTGTTGTACTGACAGATAGAGTTGACCAAATTGCATCATCTGCTAAATGGCAAAATGGTAAAACATTACTGCATGGTCAACCACCAACTGCATGCAAAGACATAAACACAGGGCGTTGACTTAGGAAATGGTAAAAAAGCCCCCAATAACACTGAGATGCACATCATGACTTTGGGTTCCCAAAGCTCTACGTTTGGGGGACAGACATGTCATTATACAAAAGTCAAAGACTCTGCCCAACTGAATTAATGGCGTACAGTTAGCCGAGACCCTGGTTTTGACGAGTATATACTGCTGGCAGTTAGATGCAGTTGTAGGAGTTACACTGTACAGTATAACATGGGGAGTGAAGAGCCAAAGAGAGGTCACATTCGTGTATGTTACGTTATGGGGCTAACTGCTAAGGGCAGGTCCTCGCTGTTGCCTACACTCACTGTGTCCCAACTTCATCAGCATTTATTCATATCTTTGAAATTTTTGTAAAAATCAGCAGTTTGGTATTAAGCCATGTCATGGGACCCCAACTCATGCAACATAACACTTGTCTTATTCACTCCTTTGCTTGTCCTTATTTGAACCGTGTTTTATCGGTGAACAAGATCAACTCGTATTCTTAAAAAATTGTTCTGGTGTATGTACACAACCACGATCATGAGTCACATGGAGAAGTGTAAAAATCAATCTTATACGTGTAAAAATCACTACCCAAAAACGCTCGGCATCTTTTTTTAAAATTTTTTCACATGATTCAGTTGGTTGGTTTGTTCCTAAACTAGATCATGAAAAATCAAAAAATGTTGACAAGTTTCTAGTTTAGGCAGCTATATATCTGGGCCAGCCCAAAATGAAGAAACATGTTTAAGATTGGGCCTTGACAAAAAAAGTGAGCCCAAGTAAGAGTGGAAAGTCACCCTCAATGGCCCACATTGATGCTGCCCAATGGGACTTGGAAGATGAGATGAGAGTAGCGTGTGCGTGGCACAAGTTTTGGCCCCAAAACTAAACATCCTATCTCTTCATCATCATTAATCAACAAAATTTCATAAACATAATGAGTATGTAACTCTTAATTTGCCTCTTTCAATCTATTTATTTTATAAAGAAGACCTCTTCTTTGCACTACAAAAAATCACGACAAACCTCCATTATGTTTTTCTGCGCTAGGAATTTTCGGGATTTTTCAACTTCGAAAAACAAAGAAAACGAATAAACAAAAAGACGTTACTAAAGTATCGGCTTAAGCATTACAAACCACACAATTTGTAGATTTGTTATATTTAGCTTTGGTGCGCATTTTTAGTGTTCTCTCTTACTTTATCACGTAAAATCAAAAGGACTCCTAGAGCTTCTACGGGTGGGGATATAGATTCATGGTGGTACTGAGCTTTCAGCCTATCCATTTACAAACCAGCACTCGTAATCTGCACTGGAACCAATGTAAGGTGAACACTAGAAGTAGGATAACACGGTACCCTCGGCCGCAATGTGGGATAGCAGAGCCAACAGGGGTGCCGGCTCCTATGGGGCAGAAGACCAAGTACAAGGATGGCTTCTTCGAGAAGATTTTTATGACTCTTTTTGCTAGGAAGATGGAAAAGTTCGCCTCTGGAAAGCCACAGCAAAGGACTGAGGAGAAGGTCGAGTGGTTAAAACATGACTATGAGAGTTTTGTGGATGTTTCGAGGAGAGTGATGCATGGCAGGTCACGCTTGCAGCAACAGCAAGTAGTTCGGGAGGTGCTCTTGTCTATGCTCCCTCCTGGTGCTCCTGCTCAGGTAATTCCCTTTCGAGCACCGGTGTCTTTGTGATGTGTTAACTTTTCAGTGACAGTGTTACGCACCATATAGCTAGTGTGAGACTAAGAAATTTTGGTTTTATGTTACAGTTCAGGAAATTGTTTCCACCTACGAAATGGGCTGCAGAGTTCAATGCAGCCCTGACAGTGCCTTTTTTCCACTGGCTTGTTGGACCTTCTGAGGTAACTTCACTCTCAAGCTTTTATCACTAGTTGATTTCTTTCAGTATTACTTGATATGATAGTTCAGGCAATCAGAAACATGTACAGCATTGTTATCTTCTAAAACCTTACGAATACTAGGTTGTTACATGATAAATGACTGTAAGGATATAACATAGCTTAGTAGAGTATTGAAAAAGCTAACCTCGTATAGGAAACAAGATAGCTTATTTGTCCTGGCCTCTGCAGTACACTGCAGCTTAGGGTTCTTGTTTCTGGAACCGCAAACTCATGACCTTACAATCATCCACAACTCTAGTAATCATGGTTCCTGCACACATATCAAATTATTACAGATTGATATCATCTTCCACAGCTTGCTTCGATCAACCAGAAGCATACATATTACTGATGCAGAACCAGGAAGGCAGTAATGCTTCAATACTGTCAGTGGATCACACACACACACACACACACACACACACAAATATCAGCGGATCCACAATAGAATTATTTATAATGCCTTCAAACAACTAATATCATTCATGTTGCAGGTAATTGAAGTGGAAGTAGACGGAGTGAAGCAAAGAAGTGGTGTGCGCATAAAGAAGTGCAGGTAAAATGCAGTGCTACTCTGAACATGTTCCCACTTAAATATGCAATGTAGTAGAAGGTGGTTCAGTTGATGGTGCAAACGACCAATCTATCCTAGCAGACAGTAGAACATCAACTTTCCTAGCAACTTGTGTTTCATTCTAGACATTCTGAAGCATGTGGCAGTGGTTCAGAAACAAAATGCTGACAACCTGTTTTGTGATTTCCCCTCATTAAAAGGTACCTGGAGAACAGTGGATGTGTCGGAATGTGTGTGAATATGTGCAAAATTCCTACACAAGACTTCTTCACCAACGAATTTGGGCTTCCGTTAACTATGAACCCAAGTATGTTCCTAACCTACTATGGTTTCTGCAAGATATTATCTTGAAAAAGTGATTCATACTATCGAGTAGGACTAAAACAATATTAACATTTCACTCCACAATTTGCTGACTCTTAACCTGAAAGGAAATCGCGTCTTTCCATTCCCTATGTACCAAGGCTAATACGTTTTCTTTGCTCAGATTTTGAAGATATGAGCTGTGAAATGTTATATGGCCAATCTCCACCGCCATTAGAAGAAGATGCAGCCTCCAAACAGCCTTGTTATGCAAATCTATGTAAGCACACAAAACTACTGCTGTTAAGGACAACAACAATGCTACTTTAACAACTTTCTAACTCAGACAATGTGATTACAGGTTCCGTGGCCAATCAAGCTGCCCCTATTTGTCCCAAATTAAATTAGTACCATAGATGAGGCGAATTTCACTGATCGTGTACATCAACAGCTACCCGGAGCATTACCGAGCCACAGGTTGTTATTGTAGATAAGTGCATTACACAAACTTATACGTGTATATATAGAGTCCTGCAAACTATTTTGTACAATATAAGATGTGGGTCATTGACTCATTGGTCATCAGAAACTATGAAGAGCATGTAGATCTCCTGCTGCAGAGATCTGTTTTTCTGCTTTAATCATACTTTTGGCAGTTACCAGCTCAGCTCCTTAAGCTGATACATTACAATAATGACAATAGTAAAGTAACAGTATTCGAGTTAGCTTCTATGTCATGTCTAACAGACTGGCTTCAGGCCAAGGGGCGAAGCTAGGATTAAAAATTTGGGGTGATGTATTAGCTAAACTGGGTGTGAAGAAAAAGGAATGGGCTAATGGCAGTCACTCTCACTAATTCACTATGTATAATTCTCAAGTATGCCATAATAAACTGATAATGCAAAGAAAAGCTGAAGATAGTTTTTCTACGTTGAGAGTTAGGCAGTTTTAGACTTTTTACTCCTGGTGAGAGAAAAAAAAAACACTATACTCAGATTCCCCAATTCACAGCCGTATATTAATGCGGTTGACGTGCCCATGTTGAAATCAAAATTAGTCCGCGTGAGTGATAAGTAATTAGGTACTTTCATTCTTTATCTAGGAGTGGTCAGTCAGGAACTCAGGATTCAATTCACCACTCTTACAAAATTAATCAACCAATGTTGGGGAGGGGTCTAGGGTCTACCTATTATAATGACGCCAATATCCAAAAAGGGAAAATTATCCACACCATCAAATTGGGATACTCCTAGTCAAAACCAAAAGAAAAGAAAATAAACGAATGTTGAAACGCTCTACGGATCCTTTCTCGGCACGATTGCTGTAATTACAAAAAGAGGTTGTTTTGCCGCAGAAAGTGGTGTCATTAATCAACTGCTCTACTATTCCCTCATGAATCAGGAAAAAGGTTAAAAGAAAAGGAATTAACAGAGTAGTTCATCTCATTTAACATCTTGAGTCTTTTGGTCCATACTCCTTAGTCCTCACTCTCCCCAGGCTAAAGAATCCGATGCACACAACGGGCCAAAAATATACCACAACCTCAAGTTCAGGATCCATAATTCTACTACTAATACTGCATGTGAATATTATCCAAGTTCTGCTCTCCAATCCGTGACTCACTAGAGGGCAATTATATTATTGCCTCAACACCCTTATTGCATTATTTGTCACGCTCACGCTTCTCATTTTCGGCACCTAAATTATGCCTTAATTCCCTACACTTGTTTCCCACTTTCCCATTTCTATCACTGCTTAAATTCTGGTGTATTATAGATATCGTAACATAAAAGCTAGATTTACGAAACCAACAGATTTGCCTTTGCACTGTTCTAAGGTTCTACCTATCACATTCCCTGATAATGCAGTAAAAAAACTTCTGCTGCGGCCTGCAGATGAATATAACAGAGCTTACAAAATGCTAATCAGTAATCACCCAAAGACCTTAACCATAATACGCTACCGGGCCCACATTATTAGACATTGAACACAAAGTCACCCCCTTCTGCGCAACTGATCCCGTGACCTCCAAACTTCTTTCATAACGGCCAACGAACTTTTTCGCTATAAAACTAGACCAACACCGCCCATCTTCAAACATACCATACATAACTACACATACCAGCAAGTTCCTACAATCCTTGGTAGACCATTAAGTTGCCAGGACGAGTATGGGCGAAATGGCAAAATCATTATCCTTAACTATAGTTATCCTCTGCATGACTATATCTTGTCTCATTGTCACTCCCATAGCCTTCACTCCTCAAGATTACACCGATGCCCTCGAGAAATCCATCCTATTTTTCGAAGGACAACGTTCAGGGAGACTACCATCAGACCAACAACTCACATGGAGAGGTGACTCAGGGTTGACTGATGGGTCTCTGAACAATGTAACTACTAATGGCATCACCAAGTCAACTACTATAACATTGAGCTGATACTTAATACCTTCGTGTTTACTCAACTTTTTTGTTTTCCTGTTTGTTTTGGAATTCAGGTCAATCTTGTAGGAGGTTACTATGATGCTGGGGACAACGTCAAGTTTGGCTTACCAATGGCCTTTACCATGACGATGTTATCTTGGAGCGTCATTGAGTTTAAGAGCTCAATGCAGGACCAGCTTTCTAATGCCAAGGCCGCCATCCGTTGGGGGTCTGATTATCTCCTGAAAGCAGCAACTGCCACCCCTGGCACCTTATATGTCCAAGTGAGCATAACAAAACAACTAATATATACACTGCAATCTGCATGATCTCATACTTCAAATTCAATCCCTAAAAAAAAAATTCTAAAATAGTCAAGGACGTGACTTCTTAGATCTTTATATCATACCTAACATGTAGAAGCCAATTCTACGACACAACTTAAGTCTTTTGTGGCCAACTGATCATTATGTTCAAAATGTGCAACCCTGCATGAACTTAACCCTACAACATCAAGAGAGACAACTTCAAAAGACGATAATAATGCTATCACTCATTACAAAACCACCCAAGTGAACCACACAGCATCAGAAAGTTTGATAAAGTTGTTAAGCATTTATTCTAAAGGTTTTGTGATGGGTTGCAGGTAGGAGATCCAAACCTAGATCATAAATGTTGGGAGAGACCAGAGGACATGGATACTCAGAGAAAGGTATACCAGGTCTCAGCACAAAATCCGGGATCAGATGTTGCTGCAGAAACAGCAGCTGCCCTGGCTGCTGCTTCAATTGTTTTCAAGGATTCAGACCCTTCTTACTCGAATAAACTACTCCAAACAGCTAACAAGGTAATGATTAAACTGCTTTCTGCACAACGTACTCCTCCTGCATAAGACTAGATCACTAAATGAAGCTTTGCCATCAATGCTGCAGGTGTTTAAATTTGCTGACAGGTACAGAGGTTCTTACAGCGATTCTCTAAATTCTGCTGTCTGCCCTTTTTACTGCTCCTACTCGGGATATAATGTAAGCTATGCAACCTTTTGATTCATTCTCCGCATCCCAAACCGTCCTAAATTGTACTACTTGTCAACAGGACGAGCTACTATGGGGTGCATCCTGGATTCATAGAGCGTCTGGTGACAACTCATACTTGGCATACATCCAATCAAACGGCCACATACTAGGTGCTGAAGAGGACGATTTCTCCTTTAGTTGGGATGATAAAAGAGCTGGAACAAAGATCTTTCTTTCCAAGGTTATGCATATGTATATCACAACAGTTAAAAAGCTAAAAGCAGTGGCTCCACAACATGGCTAACAGTTGCATTACTCTGGCAGGACTTCCTAGAGAATAAAGTACAGGATTTTGAGGCGTACAAAGCCCATGCTGATAACTTCATATGCTCCTTGATTCCAGGATCAAGCAATTTTCAGGCTCAATATACCCAAGGTAACACACATTTTCCTAGTTTTCTCCTTCGTGACACGGAACATGGAAGAAAAAACTTATCGCAGGAGCCAGGATCTTCCAAGCTCCTGCGTAACTCAAGCTCACCAAACCACTTAATTTCATGTCAGACTCGAGATATCTAATGTAACAAGATTTTGCAGGAGGTCTCTTATACAAGCAAAGTGACAGCAATCTCCAATATGTCACTTCGACTTCTTTCCTACTATTGACATACGCCAAGTACCTTGGTTCAAACGGGGGAACCGCCTCCTGTGGTTCTTTAACAGTGACAGCAGAGAAGCTGATATCCCTAGCAAGGAAGCAGGTTGACTACATTTTAGGTGACAATCCGAATAAAATGTCGTACATGGTAGGGTTCGGAAATAAGTATCCCTTACGCATTCATCACAGAGGTTCCTCCCTTCCATCTATGCACTCAAACCCCGCCCACATTGGCTGCAATGACGGGTTCCAATACCTCAACTCAGGATCACCAAACCCGAATGTCCTAATTGGCGCGATTTTGGGTGGTCCGGATAATAGTGACAATTTTTCAGATGACAGGAATAATTACCGGCAGTCTGAGCCAGCTACTTATATCAATGCACCCTTTGTTGGCGCGGCTGCTTTCTTAGCAGCACAGAACACCGGATACTAACACAAATAAGAGTTGGATGGTAAGTTACAAGCGTTGAAGCGTAAATGAGAAGTGATCCAGTCTCGTGTCAGCTCACCTTAGTATATGTCATCATCATCTACTTAACATCATAAAATTCCTAAAGAAAAAATCTTCATTTCTGTTACAAATGTAAATACATGTAATATTGCGAACCAAAGTGACCGATATTCGGTACACTGGGGTCTAAGGTTCGGATTTATTTGGTGTGTTGTATTAGCCTTTACGCTTTATTATAGACCGAAAATGAATTGAATTCGACGATAGAATTGGTACTAAATTCAAATCCCAACCCATATACACGAGATCACAAACTAACTACGCAATCGGAAACATAAAATATTGTGCAACAAGACGCTATTGTAGCAGCAGAAAAGGTAAGAGCAAAACACGAGTGTCGTAAAGAAGACTACATTGCACCACAACAAAAGCAGAACAAATCAATGTTGCCAATATCACAGAATTAAATCAATTAATTAATGGGTTAGGTTTTAAGTTAATTACCTAATTCGCCGACGACAGTCGCCATTCTCCGCTAATTAGAAACGTATTCCCGCCCAAAACCCCAATTCAATTGCAGTTGTAAGTTGTAACTCTCTTTCTTTCTCTCTCATCTCTCACCAATTACATATCTGCATATTTTAATGCCAATACGAGTATACGAGTATACGACGGAGTATATATGGACGTATAATGTATTTCATTCTGTTTTTCTTATTTTATTTTTTTTACTATTTGACAAGTACTCCTACAACATTTGAACTCTCAACCTCCAAGTTCTCGGGAGTGATAAAGGGGTTCTCGTCCATTCAAAGCCAGAAAAGGTCAGGGATAAAAAAAAAAAAAAAAAAAAAGACGCGAGGATGGAAATTGTTTACAATGAGAACCAAACTCGAGGCGGGAAATTGTTTACAAGGAGAACATCATCTCTTACGAGAGTAGCCAATCTAGCAACTAAATGGGTTTGTCATCCTGTTTAAACGAAAGCAAAATAATAGTTGAACTTACCAATCAAGTTTGGTATTTGGATTAGAATTTTCTTTAGCCCATGGAGTATTTAAAGGACTGCAATAGGGTAGGGATCCTCTAGAGTTTTTTCTTGGTGGAGTTTGTGAAGTTTACCAAAAGTAGTAATAAGACAAAATGATAGAATTTTAAAAGACACAAATAAAAATGTTAAATAATTTATTCTTACCTTTTTAGGTAAACTCTACCAAATAGAGTTCATTTTCAACTCTAGAGGATCCCTACACCAATATTATGGTATGGTTTGAATGCATATGAACTTGTTGAAAAACTAACTGATTTTAGACGAATTAATAACAACGTTTAGACTATCATTGATTGATATTTAGGTAATTCAACTAATGTGATGAGATTTTAATTTAGTGTAGTTTGAACTAAATCAAACAGAGCCTTAGGCAACAAAGTAAATCGTCTTCTTTTGAATTTGATCGTGCATCTTCTCTCACAGTGTGATGGTCAGACATGTCACTACTTATTGGCCGGCTATTAGCCCGTGCAGGCTGTGCGGCCGCACAGGGCCTCCATTTATAAGGGCCCCATATTTACAAATTGTGTTAGTGTATTATCATATTATTATCTGTTAGAATTTTGTTTGGTATACGAAGGTTGATATTGGTATGAGATTGAAACTTGATTATGGTTGTTTTGTGAAAT
>JBBYHQ010304077.1:0-18686 GCA_038382645.1 Spergularia azorica | reverse complement strand
TTTGAAATCCGAATTCTCAATTGATGGAATTGAAATAATTCCAAATTCTCAAATGTTAGTTTCCAAACACTCTCTTAATGATTTGGTTATTAACCTGGCCGAGGTTTGTCCAGAGTTGGAGTCCGACATATCTACATCTACAACCACTGCTCCTATCTTGCCAAATGCTAAGGCCGAGTAACAAAATCCCTAAATAATCTTTACAATCCTTGGAGCTCCTAAATGTGAGTATGTGACTCGTGCATAGAGAAAACAAGTTCATATATCAATATCAAAAAGTTCCAAGCCTCATTATCAAAATGATTCGAGGTTGCACAACATAAATCATTGTCTGGAATCATCAATAGATGAAACACGAATATGCGAACTAAAATTCAACTAGAAAGATTTTTTCACTAAGATGGATACAAGTTTAAGTTTCTAACGAACCAAACAATCTCTAAGCTTAATTTCTAGAAGAAATAGTTTGAGTCCTCCAAAAAAAAAAAATGCTTCCTAGTGCTGCCTATATACGTCCAGTGCTCAGCTGCAGCTGCTCCTCGTCTCCTTAAGGGTACAGTCGAGTTTACAGCCCAGGTATCTGAGGCGCCTCAGCGCCCAAACGATGTTTGATACATTCTTGTGTTCACTTCGTTGCACCATTTCCTAGCCCAGTCGAGGAGGTATTTAGAATCTCATTTCACCATTCCCTAGCATAATGACTATCCAGTATATTAAGCCTCAAAACACCTTAAAAAATGTGCTGCTTCTACCCATCGTTATCTCGTTTCTGTTACGTGTTTTTGCTGCATCTGTTGTGGTTCCACAACTGTTAATGTTCTGTACAGACTTTGATTCTTTGTCACTTACTAAATGCCGCAGTTATGCTATTGCTGCTTTGACACACCTCTCAGAAAATAGGTCTTAGAAATGCAGCATTCCATCTTCTTTCCCTGTTGCTTACTGTCCTCACCAGTGTTTGCACCAAGGTTCCGTCTTTAAAACAACAAAGTCAGGGTCCATTATCCCTTATCAGACTATACTTATTTGCTGTTTCTCATCATTTGTGACCTGACAAAGTGTCATGACTTAAGATTCATGCAGCAGGCAAACAAGGGAACCTCTATTTCCCATACATCAAAAACAAGATGGCAACACCAGCAAATTCAAAGAACAGTATCTTCGAAATGCTTACTGTCAACTCCCATTACGTTCAAAAGTACAGACTTTGATTCTTCGTCACTTACTAATTGCTGCAGTTATGCTCTTGCTACTTTGACACACCTCTCAGAAAATAGGACTCAGAAATGCAGCATTCCAGCTTCTTCTTTCCCTGTTGCTAACCGTCCTGACAAGTGCTTGCACCATGGTTTTGCCTTTAAAAACGTCAGGGTGCAATATCCCTCATCAGACTATACTCGTTTGTTGTCACTTAAGATTTCCCATTCAGGACCTGACAAAGTGTTGTAATTTAAGATTCATGCAGCAGGCAAAAGAGGGAACCCCTGATTCCCATACATCAAAAACAAGATGGGAACATCAGCCAAGTTCATATATAGAACAACATCTTCAAAATGCTTACCGTCAACTCCCATTATGCTCAAAAGAACTTTTCGTTATTTTTTCAACTAGTGACATATACGAAGCATAATCATGAACGAATCCCTTTTCACTGGATAGTTCTGACTGTTGGTTTGGATTTCTTTGCTTGCTGTGGCCATCCAAAAGGATGTTATACGTAATGTCATCAGGAGTTACTCCTATGTTAAGCATGGCATTGAGGAGCACATTAGCATTCTTCATCTGCCCTAGCTTGCACAACCCATTCATCAGCACATTGTACGTCACAACTCCAGGATTACGGCCACTATTTTGCATCTCTTTGAGTAATTTAAAACCCATCTTAACATCTCCCAACTTACAAAACCCATCAATGACCATAGTATATGTGATATTATCCGATTTCCAGCCTGCTGCTAACATCTCTCTGAGAGTTCTCTCAGCATCTACAATGCGCATCTGCCTGCACAGACCAGAAATCAGAGCAGTAAAGGCCACATCATCGAGGTCAATTCCTTCAGCAACCATCTTACGTTTGATGTCCAATGCCATCTCTATATCACCTTCTTTGCAGCAACCATCAATAAGTGTAGTGTAAGTGACCTTATCAGGTTTTAAACCCCAACGAGACATATCACGGATAAGCTTTCTCGCTTGTGTCAAGTCACCATCTTTGCAAAGGCCATACACCAACGTGTTGTACGTGAACAAGTCAGGCTGAAAACCTTTCTTCAACATCTGCCCATACATTTCCAATCCTACAACAACCCGACCATGCCTACAATGCCCATTGATCAAAGTCGTATACACAACATCATTCAACTCCAATCCTCTCTCACACATCTCATCAAACAATCGATTAGCATCCCCTAACCTTCCATCCTTACAAACCCTACTAATCAAAACACAATAAGTGAACACATCTGGAGCAACATTCGCCTCTTCCATAACCTCCTTCACCCGAAAACCCTCCCCCAACTCGCCAACCTTACAGTAACCATTAATCAAAGTATTAAAACTAACAACAGTAGGCCGCAAATTCCGCCTCCCAATCTCACAAAACACCAAATAAGCGTCCCTCATTCTACCATCCTTACAAAACCTATTCATCAAAATGTTGAAATCATACACATTGGGTGAAAACCCATAGTCCATAATCTCCTTATAAAACCCGAAAGCCGAGTCTGCCGACTTATTCCTCAACAAATGATCAAACAAACGTGCACAAGGTTTAACAGGCAAATCAAACCCATGTTTTCTAATCAACCTAAAACACTGCACACAATCTGACACCAACCCTTTATCTAAATACGCATTCATTAACAAACCGTAAACAACACTACTCCTACTATTACTATCATAACTAACAACATCACCATTTGAGTTAATAACAGAATTAAACACCAGGGAAGCAGAATCCTTACCCTTTCTCGACACGACAAACCCGAAAACAGACCCAGCTTCAAAGTTAAGCTTCTTGGCACATAGAAAATGTGCCAAGGTAGCGTAAGAGTGAAGGGGAAGTCTAAACCCAGGTTGAGAACTGACCCATTTGAAGAAACTAAGGACAGAAAGTGGAGGTAAATTGAGAGGGTTGATGTTGATGAGTTCATTGATATGTTGGGGTTTGATTGAAGAAACAACAAGGTTTTTCAGGAAACTTGTATTCGAAGATTGAATTGCTTGTGAAATCTTTAGAGTGATTGGGTTTGAAATTGTTGGTTTTTGGGGTTGTGGTTTGTACCATGGGAGTGTTGAGAAAACTCTTCTCTGGAACAACATTGTTTTGTGTTTTTTTTGGAGAGGTGGGATGTACGCAAACCTATTCGAAACTCGACACAACATGTTACGGAGTACTACAGTGTCAACGTTTATAATTGTCTTTCAATTGAAGACACACATGACACACTTGCTAAGTAGTTGCTAACTCCAAAAACGCGATTTCCTTTCCTTTATCTCCGTCCAATTCTTCTCCACCAAAGAGGCGGTAAAAAAAAATAAAAAAAATACTAAAACCCCAACAAAACCCCAATTTCTCTGCTTTTGTAAAACCCCAGAAATATTTAGACAACAACAAAAAAAACCCAGAAAGTTTAGACATTTTTTCAAAGTTTGGGGATGTGGGTTCGTCAAGTGACTGGTTGCTTGTTGAAGAAGCTTCGGCGGGGGTGCCGATTTGCGCCGGTGGCGTCTCGTGGGGCATGTGAAAATGGATCATCTGGCGGTGTAGGTGAGAGAATTGATCGACTTTTTTTTTAATGTTTTTGGTTTGGTTAGGTTTGTTTGGTTGATTAATTGCTGGAATTTCTTGCTCTTTCTTGTAATTGCTTGGTTAGTGACACTGACACATTATGCATTTTGGGGATGAGTCAATGTGAAGTTTTTCTCTTTGTTATCATCGGAATTGGTTGCAACCTTTTAATCTGATTTTGGTATCGTATTGGCGAAGTTATCGATTCGGAATTGAGTGGATAGATTAAAGGAAGTGAAGTGGACGGAATGTCTATGAATTGTAAGAATTGTAAGTCGCTGCAATACAATTGAGAAAGAATTAAACTTTTGTTGTGGTATGTCCCTATGCAGTTTTCGTTTTCCAATGAAGCCGAAGATTTCATTATTCACTGGCTTTGGAGTAGGTTGGAATGAAATAAAGTGACTCATGAAAGTGTATGTGATTTCTATATTATAGATTAACAGTAGGTCGACACAATTTGTGTTACGGGTCATACGGAACAACATTGTTGTGCTTTATTTAACACAAGGGAAAGGCTGCGTGCCTACTCACAAGATTAAGGTTGCGGTTGTTCTAAGTGCCTCTGCGTTTGATGTATTATAGTGGGTTATTCTCGATAACAAGCCTTTAAGGCTACTCAATATGGCCTAAGTGGAAAACAGACATTAATATTTTTGGAGGGGAAGAAGCCGAGGAACTTTCTACCGTGCATATTTAGCTTTTGCCATTTGTGTTTGGTTGGAAATTGTATCTGTAGTAGCTTTCTGGCTGTAAAGCATCGTTGTTCACCATTGTCGCAAGCTTGTGTTCATATTGTATCCTCTGTCTTCTCTCCCGGATTTTCTGTCCTTAGAGACAATTTGTTCTTGGCAGTTGTTACTCATGGCTAAAATTCAAAGCAATAGTGCGAATGTGATGCCTTTTTCTTTTCTTTCAGGTAGGAATATCTTTGGTCATCAATATAGGTCCCAACATAGTAATCAGAGATCAGAAAATGTCCTGCGGATGCTACTGCATGGGCAAGCAGGTACTTGAATATCCTTTACACCGTATTCTGCAGTAACGAATGCATGCAATGTAAACAATTATTTTGAAACTTAGAACTATCTTAACCATTAATTGAGTTAACCACCATATTTTCTCCTAAATAAAATTTATAACTAGAATTAATCTAGAAGATGTCTTAAAGTCACTCCAAAAAGTTGTATTAGTATGATTATAATTGATCTTTGTCTTGTTGAATTTGTGATTATAACATCTTAGATGTTTGCTTTACAGAATTTGAGGCCCTTGAATGTACTCGTAGTGAATACAATGGGATTGGAATTTACCTGATTTAACTAAGTGGTACATGTTAGTGGACCCCAGATTCTTTTTAAGACCGAGTCTTCTATATAACCTTTTGAGATCCTTGACCTAACTGCATCATCTTATAATGATGGGCTAAGTTGGAGATTCATCACATTTCTATTTTGTATTTTGTGTTGTCAGCTCTTCTTATTGGAGGAAGCTGCTCTCTTGTCTTTGCCGAAGAAGTTTCAAGAGAAATTTCTCCGGAAAATGATGCTAGGGAATCAAGCAACACCGGTCTACAACGAGTTGAGGATGGCTCGGTCATATCAAACGAGCATACATCAAAGTGGCGAATTTTTACCGATAAAGGGGGAGAATACTTTATGCAAGTAAGAACTTTGTCCTTTTAATACTTCACCAATGTTGGATTGGTTTCGTCATACTCACACATGTGTTTGCATTTTGTGTCTTCTAGGGAAAAGTGAATGAGGCTGAGAAGTTCTTTTCTTCTGCTTTAGAGGAAGCTAAAAAGGGATTCGGAGAGCGGGATCCACATGTTGCTTCTGCCTGCAATAATCTGGTGAGCCTGTTCATTAATACCTGAATATCAACTAAGCCTCTGTGATTCTCAATGGATGTATTCGAATCTAGCTTTAGGCTGGCTCAAAGAATTTGAGTAACTCTATGTATCATGAGTCTCTTACCAATAAGGTTTAAGTTGGGATCTGAAATGCTTATTCTATCTCTGCTTGTGAAGTGATGGAACTGGTTGGGATTTTAAGGTTGCTCGCGAAATGCTTGTTATTTCTCGAATTACCTATTTTCTCTTGGCATGTAATGTTTGATAGAGCTTTGAATTGCTCCGAAAAGGATTTGGTGGACTTGATATGCTTAATTTAAGGTTATCTAGAGCATAAGCTTGGTAATTTTGTGTTCATAAAAGTACTATCTATATGTAGCTTACACCTATCCTATTGTACTCAATTTGTATGTATTGAGTATTCATTTGGGCATTCTATGGTCCGGTTTTTAGGAGTTGATTTAATGACACTACTGAATCGTACTTTTTCTATGGGACTCACAGGCAGAGCTTTACAGAGTTACAAAATCATATGATAAAGCTGAGCCCTTGTATTTGGATGCCATTAAGATACTGGAAGAAGCATTTGGTTCTGAGGATGTGCGGTTCGTCTTCTATTTGATGCTTTACCTTTTTAGTTTCTTATAATTCAAGCTTGTTTCAAGTTTGTTTGCTGTGTGAATTTAAAAATCTCCTTTCTGGGAGAGCTGTGGTCTATATTGTCTGGGGAATGCTTTATATACATAGTCGTTGTTTGGTTGTACATGGACAATGATGGATCTAAGATAATATACTAATTTTCAGAGAGTTTGAGCTGCTTGATTGTTAGGTCAGAAACACATATATTGCGGTAGTGTCCTGCAAATATAGACATGTAGCAGATTATTCCATAATTAGGATAGCGATTGAGGATGAACCTGGCCGTTATATGTCCGTTTTCTGTTCAATGATGGGGAGGGATCAATTGTGCTTTATCTTTGTGGACCTCGATGGAGGTCCTCCAGGTATGGATGCGGGAGGGACTCTCTGCTGTTATTATGTGACATGTAATCATGTCAATTGGGTGAGATTGCGTGTGAGCTGTGAGAGTTACTAGTCAAAAAGAGTTATTTGTGCAACATTCCTTGTATGACGATGGTGTTGGTATGTCGTTAAGTAAATTATACAAATGGAGGTGGGAAAGTTCTCCAAAAATTGATATCGGTTTTGCCCCCAGTCAGTCAGGCACTTGTTTTCCACTTTTTTTTGTGTGTGTGTGTGTGCCATGTAATTTTAAATTTCACACTAATGTGACTCATGCTTACAATCTAATTCAAACATATACTAGTGTGGGTGCTGCATTTCACAATCTTGGCCAATTCTACATAGGGCAACGAAAACTTCAGGAAGCTCAATCTTGTTATGAGGTAGGACAAACTGACCTGGGTTTCATCCATTGGAAATTAATTGGCATTCGTTATGTATCTATTCATTGTCACACAGTTGCTTTAGTGAAGTACACACCAAATGATGAAACCATTTGTTCTCTGCTTCTTCTTTCTGTCTTCGAGTTTATCTTTTCTGTGTAACACCTGTATAGTTTTATCCATAGCAAATTTCACATGGTATACCAGAACACAAACGTAATTGCTATTGTGTGTGCTACGCTCATATCCTATAACGAAATTTTGAATGAATAAGCTTTTTGCCACCTTGCTCAAATGTCTAGTTTAAAATCTTTTGAATGAGACTAGATAGGTTTACAGTTGATTTTAAACATGGTGATCTCTCTTGCCTAAGCATGATCATTATTTACTTTTTTGGGTGGTTCAATTCATTCTTTGATGTTCAACTGAAGATGTCTGGAATAGTCATGTGAATTGCTTTTCTTGACCAATCCACGTGATATTTTGAGTTTGGCTGATTAAGGATGTTATGATATTTACATGCCTCTCATTCCGTCATTGTTTCTATATGTGGATTTGCATCTCAAATTGTTCGCATGCTATTTGAAGCTGACATTTGGATGCTCATGAATGCAAACTGGTGCAGCGGGCTTTAAAAGTAAGATTTGTTGCAATTTTTAGTTCCAAGTCGTTTTGCAAGTTTTGAGACTTTCCTTTGGATATGTAAGCTCAAAAGGGTGAAAATATACACATCTTTTTCTGGTTTTCACTACTCTTGACTTCAGACTTCCATTAACACTTAATTGCTTTCAAGTTCCGACTGCTGAATGTGCTGATGCTAAGTTTAAACCCTTTTTTTTCTCTCATTATCCAGTTAAAAGGGCGTGTTTTGGGGCACGGTCATCCTGATTATGCAGAAACAATGTCTCATCTTGGAACGGTACGATATCAAATTTGTTATGAGACTTCTTTTTGGCTAACCTAATGATCCTTATCTAAGGCTTTAAAAAGGCAAACACAGTTCCAACTTATCATTTTTCTGCAAATCCTATTGAATTTAGGGAGGAGTATACTTTTGAGCGTTATGTATTACTGTGAACAAATGTTTCTCCAGATGAAAAGCCATGAATTAAAGAAGTAGTGAAAATCTTGCTGTGTGTGCAGCCCCTTGCATGGATCCAGTCACTCAGTGCTTAATAACATGAAAAAGTTTCTTGGGGTGATGGCTCTCTAATAGTTGTAGTGTTTCAATGAGTTATATTGTGTGATGGTGCTTTTTTTCGACGAGATGATGGATTTTGTGATGGTGTTTTCTCGCATTTGTGGTGGCCTATTTTCCGTAACTCTCCTGTTTCTGCGATGTATACACGTACTCATTGCATTTGCATATACAAAGGTCTCTTTACGAGTTAGAGATGGATGAGCTGACTGATTTGGATAATAGAGATTCATTTATATTTTTTTTGGTTACAAGTTAGCAGATCCATTTACTTATATTTTTTTTTTACCTTTTTACATATTTTTACTTTTTGGTGTGACGTTCACATGTAATAGATGCCGGTGGTATATATAATGCTTTCTTATTTGTGTGTACTTCAAATATGTGCGAGTCAGAATTTGAGAAAGGGGTTCTCTTTGTCTCTCTTCTGAGATACAATTCATCAATCTTGTATATGATTACATTTACTTCTAGCGCCATGTGTTATGCTGCCTTTGTGATCTTTATCAATATATGTATTTCAACAGACCTGTATGTGTGTGTGCTCTAATATCTGCAACTTACAGGTGCTGTATCTTCAAGGAAATGTAAATGATGCAGAGGCCCTTATTAAGGACTCCATTCGAATACTAGAGGTGCTCCATTGGTAATTGTGATGTTTTTTTGCCCAGACTTCTTTTATACTCCATACTGATTATGTGTTTCCTAGTTCAGGAAGGTGCGCAAGGGGAGTCACACTCTTGCATTAGGAAGCTGCGATATCTTGCTAAGGTATCAAAATGTTTTCCTTAATCTGATTCCAGATTCATGATTCCATTTGGATGCTATGTGTGTGTTGAATATGTGGTTGTTACTAACTTGCGTTGTCGATTTTTAATCTGATGGTGCTGGGCTGTCTGAGGTCCAGATTACTCTATTGATCTTGAATTCTGTTTCTGACTCATGGATCTTATTTTGCTAAATTAGGGGATCACTGCCCTCAAATAATCTTTATTTTTTTTCGAAGGCAAATATTTACCCCAGTACTATCGAACCAGATAGTGGAACCTATAGCTCTACAATATTGAACATAATAGTTGCATTAAGAGGCCATTCTGCGGGGGTGGGATTAAGAGGGCCACGGCCCTGCCACGTTCTGGAAAATAAAATGCAGTTTAGATTTATTAGAGGTTAGCTGGCTGATGCATGGAGATACTTGTGTTAGAGAATATTACTATATTTGGAATAAATATCTTAAATGAATTAATATTCTCTTTCATGTTCTCAATGTTTTGCTCCCTAGTTGAGTAGTACAAGCTTTCAATTTGTACTTTGTGTTTCAAACCCTGTATCTCTAGCTGCATTGCTACCAAATTGTTAATGCAGTCTGCATTTCTTTAGTCAACGCTAGCAAACCTATTTCACAGTAGAGCTGCACTTGGTATAGGCAATTAACATACAACGTGCAACACCAAGATGTGATGTTATTTGCTTATATGTAATATGAGGGAATTACTCAGGTGAGAAGATATAAATTTGGTCACTCAGGCTGGTCAGCTCGCAGTGTGAAAGGTGTGTCATTGGGTAAATGCTGTAAAGGAAATAACCTTTGGCCAAAGCTTGAAAATTTGTTTTCTATAGGCGATGGTTATGGACTTTTCAACCTTGGATTAAAGCTGCGTGCATATGGCCCCTCTCCACCTCGCCTTTGGGGCAGAAATAGCCGTTCTTCTTGTTGTTGTTATAAAAAAAGAAAATGAAAAGAGTAATTTATGCAAGCATATTTTTTGTTTGTAGATTTACGTAAACTCTAAGAATCTTGAAGAGGCTGAGAATGTACAGAGAAAGATTTTGCAAATTATGGAGCTCACCAAGGTAAGACGGTTCATAATAAGATTGATGTTTCAGTTCTGTTATGATGTTTTAATTCTTCAGTTTTCCGCATTGTTTCGTTAGAGACATCTTAAACACTTGTAATATATTCAGTTCATAAGCTCTACATGTTGGTATAGAAAAGCATCTTATGCCTCCTAGTCTTCTCCTCTTGCAGTTAATCTCTTCACTAAATGTATTTGTGTGCTCCATAGGGATGGAAATCTCAGGACACAGTAATTGCTGCTGAGACCCTCGGTATGACGTTGCAATTGAAAGGGCAACTAAGAGATGCGCAAGAACTTTTTGAAAGGTGAAGTACGTATTTGCCTTGGGTCAGTCTTAAGTACATCAATTCCAAAGCTGAAGGAGTCTTTTCTAATCGCAGGTGTCTTAATGTTCGGAGGGAATTACTTCCCAAAGATCACCTTCAGGTTCAACCTTGACTTTCTTTTCAGCTGCTTCTTTAATTGGTTTTCTTTTCTTTCTTTCTTTTTTCGATATGAAAAGAGTGGTAGTGACTCCAAAAGGGTTCCTGCAACATAGTCAAAACTCGAGAGAAGTGAAATCTCCTAGTAAAGGAAGAGTTGTTCCCATCGACTAACTTTTAGGAGAATCTTATTAGGATAGTTTATGTTGCACGACTTCCCGCCTTTCCGGCATAATGGTGTCCTGAGACATGTCAAGGAGTACGGTATGTTGTGATGATTAATCTTTATTAGAATATTACGACAAGCATTATGGTATCATTGGTATTGATTGTATAATTCTCCTATGATTTGGACAAAGATAATGTGTAAGATAACCCCCCTCCCCCAAAAAAAAAAAGCTCAGCCTCAATTTAAATCATCCGAGTCTCGAAGAGACGAAGAACCTTAACTACAGATCTTTGTGATAGAACTGTAAAGATTTCAAGATAATGCTAGTGATAGATAAAAAATGAGTACAGATATTGACATAAAGAGAGATGAAGACTTGTACCGTCTTCAATGATACACAGGTTTTATGTCATCTCTTTGGAGTTATTGAGATGGACCACATATGAGCGCAAGGGAAAACCTTGTTGCTAAAATTTTTGGTGTATTTTCATACAGATTCATCATCATTCACTTACTCTCTCTGAGTGGGACAATCTGGGTAATCTTGAAGTTCTTTATACTTTTGGTATTCAACAACCGCAAATATCAGTGAAATAAATGAACTTGTTCTATGTATTCGTCATCTTTACATATTTCTGAGCTGATATGCTGGGTATGATTCGTTGCGTACTAAATGCACGTTTTCTAATACTGCTGACCAGATTGGTGCCAACATGCTCAGCCTTGCTAATGTGGCATTGTTGAATTCCGAAAATTTGAAAAAGACAGCAACTCCTGATTCACTTGCTGAGCTTGCTCGAGCAAGGATACTCCTAGAAGATTCAATCAGGTTTGTTTCCTCGTTAACGAGAATTTAGGACCATCAAGAATCAATAGTTGTAGAAATTGTGTTTGGCGCAGCCTGTAATTCTGTTTCTTCCTGTCTTTTATGCTTGTTGTTTCTAGGCTAAGATAATCAACAATTACACTACCCAATGTGACAATAGCCTTTAGTCTATGGTGGGGTAAGGAGTGGTAGGATGTAGATTGTAGGGAACCTTTCCCATGTGTTACATAAAGAGGCCTTTCCATTATAACCTGTCATTTTGTGAATTGCAAAGGCCAACAACTACATAATATGAAAGGCAGAGACAGTTTAGTGAGTCATTTTGCTTATTCCAGCATATTCCAAAGTCAAAGAATAGTGAACAATTTGCTGTGTTGTTTCTAGAGAAAGATAACGAAGATAAATCCTTAAAACAAGGTCAAGAAAGACAGAATATGGAGCTCCATTCGTTGAGTAAACACACTTAACATTAACATACATCACTTCTAAACAACGAATAATTGTAACTCTACAATATATTGAAGATCTTTCTGTATGATTTGGATCAAACGAACATGAAATGGATTTGCAAGCCTTAAGAAACAGAACACCAACCAAGTGATGCCAGTAGCTTGTAACCATTATGGAAAACAGGACAGTAAGAAGAGCATCATGTATCTGTAGTTCTCTGGTTCCTTTACACAAAGAGAATATAAATGTTTGTATTTGAGATGATTTTTTTTTTTCCGTTCACTGAACATACTAATCCAGCACGATGTATCTGGAGTTCTCTGGTTCTTTTTTGTACCTTAATCCTATTTGTATATGACAGGATAGCGGAAAAAGTTCTGGTTGCAGCTAAACTTAAAAGGAAGATAAGAGATTATGAACACCATATTGGAAGAAATGAGCATTTTGCATTGGCCATATTGGTCAGTTTATGGTTCAGCAAACTTTTGTACCTCTTTTTGTGTTAAGTTTGTCTTTGCACAGTGTGTTGTTGGATTTAGCTTGCCCAAATAAAATAGCTAGTGGGCGTTCATTTACAGCATTCAACTTTTGCTTGTTGAAATCATTGATTACCATTTGGGCGAAATTATTATGTTTGGTGGCTTTCTAATGATCTCTGCATTTTGCGTATGCAACATAACTGGATATATGTGTCATCCTGCAGTTACAGTCACTAAATGCTCTTGCAAACCTGGAGAAGAGAAACCATGAATTACAACAAACAGAGGTCAGTATGAGCTATTGACAATTCTATGTTTTATGCCAATCAATCTCTGGTAAAATGTAAGTTAGCATCCCCAAGGTCTCTTTCAGTAACAAAAACTTGGCGGCATATGGCAAATCCATGGTGTATGTAGCCTTAAAAGCTAATGGTTTCACGAGGAACTTAGATACTATTTGCTGTTAAAGTTACGTTGGAGTATTTGATTGTTGGAGACTTCTTTCCAATCAGGTATTCCTAATTATCTTTTCGTAATTCTCTTGATGTTCAGAAATCTTCGCCTATTCCTGAAGCTGAAAAAGCTCTCCGCCACTGTATACGTGCTTTCAAAGAGGTACTGCTGTTGATTCTGTATAGCTATTATTCTTTCTGAAACTTGCGGATCTGATAAATGTATTTGTTGCGTTTCTACTTTCTGTGGGAGGCTAGGAAATCAATCTGGCATACGCTTGTCTTCTCATTTTGTTTGTTTTTAGTGCTTTTGTCGAGAAACAAATTTTCCCTTCGATAAGCTCATTTTAATTGGTAAATGTTGTTGCGAGTCTTGGGAAGCATGTTAGGAGATATACTGAAACTTTCCTTAATAGTACTTCAATCTTATTAAAACTCTCATTTGTGTACTGTACATGTAAGTCACATTTCATTAAAAAAAAAATCACCCTCACAGTTCATTAAGCAATAATCAACTTATTTAACTCTCCAAATTAATGTTACAAGTAATAACCTTCCAGCAGTCATTTGGGCAAATTTGAATCCCAATAGAAAAATGTGTTTAGTTTCCTTGTCTTGGAAGCTAACTTCAGTAGGTTCAAGTTGACATAGTATGAGCCAACAAACTGATGTTAACCTGCCAAGTTCAAGTTTACTTTTCAAGTTTTCAGCATTCAATTGTAAACTCGTCTTCCTCATAGCATTCTCATGTTCCGAAAACCTTGAATTTTCAGAGGATTTGTAAGTGGATATATCAACAGCTTGGTCATAGACCTCTTTTTTTTTTTTTGACGAAGCCTGGTCAGGAGTTTGAAGTCGCATTTTCCCCACTCTGTCTACTCTTACAGAAGAGCTCTTGAGGTTATCCCGAGCTTATTTCTAGCTAGTTGCATTTGCAATATTCTCGAACTAATGATGAATGATGGTGAGAACACATCGTAACGTAAGAATTATGTCGCCTATGTCCAGCATTGTTCGTCCTGCATCACTTTCCCCTCTGACCTACCATGTGAGTTTCATCACATAAGGAAACCCATTTAAATCATTGGCCCAGGTTCCTTTTACTTCTTTTTTGGTCATATTATGCGACCTGTTTTCTTTTTTTAAGGGTATGCAACCTGTTTTCTGTTACACTGATGAAGTTTCTCATTGCGAACTAGCACTATGCTCTGAATATTTTACCTATTAATGTTCTCTGGGGGAATATGTAATTGGTTGTGTTCTACCTAAATCGAGTAGACTCGATAATATATATTGTTGATTGTGCTGTGCAGTATGGATCTGCAGCTTCAACTTCTACATCTGTCGAGCCGAAGGCGGAGTATGTTTCATGTTTGAAAAAGCTGTTGGACTTGATTGCTGATACTAGCAAGAATGCAGAGAAATCTTGTACCATAGAGATGGAAGAGCTGAGAGAAGAAATCAGGCATGCTGAATCGGAAGTTTTTTCGCAGAATACCTAGTTACCACTGAGAAGTACCTTTGTAAAATACGACGTGCATTGCCAATTACTACGTGCATGCAAAAGTAAACGGGACTTTGGTTTTCAAAAAAACTGAAAACTGAAAACAGAAAACGATACCAAACAGCCCCTAAGTTTTTTTTTTTAAAAAAAAAAAAAACCATAGCTCAGCAAAACATGGATTTTGTGTGGATGGGTTCACATGTGTTTTTAAAGTTGTTCTACTGTAATACCGTCTGATATTATCATGAACCATATACGTTTTGGGATTGGGTTCTCAGTGTTGGGTGTTTATTTCTGTTGCTATTGCGAATCAATCTATTGTACTACTCGTATGAGTTTAGGGATTGCCGGATTGGTACCATATACTCCCTCCATGTGAAAGTCATAGCCTATGATAAAGTGACCTACAAAACCTACAAGAGACATTACTAAAGCTCAAATCTCCTAATCTCCAAAATCCGGGCGTTCAAAACCCAAGAAACAGAGCATATGCAGCTACGCCTATACCAGCCAAACCCCTCAAAGAAAGACCGATTCACACAAGGAAACCTATGTCCAACACATAGATGTGGTGCTTCTGCGTCAACAATCTACATTAGGTCAACAATCTCTTATACAGCGAACCAAGAAAGACGAGAACGATGACCTGAAAATTGGGCAGCTCACCACGGGACATGAACCAAGGGAGAAATTCATTTTAAACATCTAACATAGCGTAGACTACATATGAAACTTAACACAGGAAAATGTGCTATTGTCGAAAGCTACTTTATCCCAATATGTGAACTACCAGCGAACTACTGCTAGTCTGCTACATGCCTACGCTACATATGAAGTTGACATAATATACAGGTCTTTTACCACAAGCTTGCCAACAGGCAGACTATGAACAAACTTCACTACATCGAGCTAGAAGTTAGGAGTCAGGAAGCCCATGATGCAAATCCTGCTTATTATTGTATTTCCAGCACAACACAGCGGAGAATGTAAAACCCGAAAACTTGAAACCATAAACATAGCCAGCTTCCACGCGAAAACCTGCCGAGAAGTAGCTGCAGGAAGTTAGAACTTGGAATGATAACAGAAAACCAATTAAGACAATAACAAACATAAATCTGCAATATCTGTCATATGCAGGTTCACCAGATGACCCATTTAGAATCAGAATATGAATCAGCACACAGCATACGCTAGAAAAAAGCCTAAATCACCAGATGGCGCAGCAACGAAGCATAAAATCAGATTCAAAACACAGCCAAAATTCTAGCAAACGCCACAGAATCTGCACACACCTATCCTGAGTCGAGAGGTAAACTAGAAGAGTGACAGGGTAAGGTGTCAACTTCCCATCTACCAGCAATGTCTTATAAGGGTAGACTGGACATTACAGCAGAGGCCTGACTGATTTGATGATAAAGTCCCCTATGCTTAATCAAATCTCCATGTTATTACTTTCGGTATAATCACTCAAAGTTCTTTTCTCATACTTTCCTTCTATCTAGAATCAAATATTGTAAACTCTATTCGGGTAAGCTAATCACCACATCTGAGATTACTGCATGCACAACCTCTCACTAATTACACAGGCCCTCCGCCAAAGTACAAAAGCTTGCATTTCTGAGCTACAACTTCTTCGTCTATTTAAAAGACCTTCAAAAGCTTTGAGCATTGGACCCTTTATGGACTCTGGGGCCCATTTACACAGATAGGCATCCTGATCCTAGTTAGCCCACACTTAGACTGACCAATCCAGTCCAATGTTCAAGAAACTGTTGGCCATGAGCAAGCAGCAATCTCCAATTTAAAGAAATTGCAAGAGAGCACATTTGCAGCATGCAACTGGTACCCAACAAATGAATTTGGACAAGGCCATTTACATGTCGTTGAGCCCATTTCTCATAAAACCTGCCTACTTACTGAATTAGCTCGGTTATTTAATCCAAATCAAAACTGAGCACCCCCCTCCCCCCCAGAAAACTCTTACACCCACGATTTGGAATAGGCTAACATGAATTTTAGTATAGAATCATCAACATGGGAAAACATTGAGAATGCAGAAAGTAGAGAAACTAAAAGGTCAGACGAAATAGGATAAGCAAGAAAACAAAATGTTGGGAGAACAAACCAAAAGAAATAAAATAACATTTAAAAAAAAAAAAAAAAAAAAGAAGGAAGGAACTTCTGAATGGAAAGCTAAGGAGAGGTTTTCAAAAAGTGAAATAAGTTGACAAACATTTAAGGGAAAAGAAGCTTACTAAAGGTTCAAATGAAGATAATAAATCAAATTGAAAACCAAACACAAGAAGAAACAAAATTTACAAGATATAAATCAAGCCCCAACGTCCATAAGGATTCTCTCTCCACACCGCCCTCTTTAACACCATACCATTTTCTTAAATCTTAAGTATGCCCATATAGTTTTCAATCACCCTTATCCAAGTCTTAATTACTTATCCTTCCCCAGTCCCCCTACTCTATATAAAATCCGGAATGCTCCATTCTTCACGCTATGTCGCCTTCTATCTAGCACATCACTTGGTCTCTGCTTCACATGGCCAAACCACATTTTTTGCCGAATAAGCCCCCATTTTCCAGTTTCCCTTCCAATATTTCTCTTCGCCCCTCACCCGGCACATGCTGGCCAAATCACATTTTGCCAAATAAGCCCCCATATTCCAGTTTCCCTTCCAATATCTCTCTTCCCCACTCACCCCGCACAAGCTGGCCAAACCACATCTCTGCCGAATACGCCCCCATTTTCCAGTCTCCCTTCTAATGTTTCTCTTCCCCCTCACCCCCCACATGCTACTTTCTTTGCTCCCTCTTCTCCTTCCTCCCCCCTCCCCCCTCCCCCCTCCCCCCTCTTTTATAGTTCATCTCCCCAGACGTCAAAAATATGCACCTTCACCATTTCTCTTCTCCCCCAAGCCCTAACAAAACTGTGAATCAACTACACTTATCCTCATTGGTGAACCCTGTTGCACCACCATCAAAGTCTTTTGTTCCCGTTAGCCCAATCATCAACTCGCATGGAATTTCTACCACCTTGACAGAGATGGAAATCGCGCACCCTGCAACTCCAGAACCACCATGGCTCGCACATGCACAATGCCATCTAAGCCGATCTAAGATGTGTTTTTGTATTTTATTTTTTTTTGAGGGAGGGGGGGGGGTCTGAAAAGTGAGGGGCCAGGGATGACATAGTACATAAAAGACAGTGCATCTTTCATGGAGCCAGAGATTTTTATTCTTCGACTGAATAAAAATGGCTGTGTAATGATCATCATGTGTGCAATGGAAGTTCAGAGAATGCATGATCAAACAAAAACTAGGCAACAGATTTTATTGATGGGCTCCCCCACAATGGCACTCGAAAAGCATTTAAAAGACTGTCATACATGTACAGAAGTCCACAAAAAGATAACAATAAAAAAAAGATAGAGGTAGGTCAATGACCACACATTCAGAAACTGTTTCATGGGTATAAACTGTTTCATGGTTTCATAGATACTCTTCCCTGAAGCTAGTATCCAGTGGGACTATCTGAGCAATCCTAAACCTTAAGAGGTCAGATGTGAGTTAAAATTACTAATTGGCAATAACTAGAAATAAAAACGCTGAAAATATAACCTTAAACATGAGAATTTTGAACAGATATGGAAGACCAACGAAACACAACTGGAGAAAAGGTATGAGATAAAGATAAGACGATACTGGTGACAAGTGAAACACACGTAACATAGGGTAAAACAAATTTAATGACTGGATTTCCCAGCTATATATAAAAAATTATACAACAAAGTGTGTACCTGTTGTGAAATCATCAAAGGTGTCAACCGAAGTAGCCTTTGCAATTTGGCGAACCACAAAAGCACCGCTTCCTCCTACTTTCGGACTGAGAGATGCCATAATCAAATGTGAGTTCTGTCATAGGAGGAATGTGCCGGATTGCATAGAATGCAATATGTATATAAGATTCACCATTGTGATCATATACAACAGGCTGCCAGAAGACGTTCGGAGAGCAACTATGATTAATAAAGCGAGCAACGTTCCCAGAATCCTTAGCGTTAATGATTATTGGAATGGGAATGTCATAATCTTCATTTAAATTCTCAGACACCACCTCACCAACCAATGGAGGATCACAGTTCCACTTAAAAGACTTATCATAAGCACGACTTGAATCGAAGATATAATCATTCTCACTTTCATCTCGATCATATTTCTCTTTGTCTATCAATTCACCAGCATATTCACATATGAAAGTTCCAGA
>JBBYHQ010304041.1:0-18693 GCA_038382645.1 Spergularia azorica | reverse complement strand
AACACCATAACCACCATTTTTCCCTTCACAATTAAAACCAACTTTTAAACGGCGTTAACGGAATTTTAAAGGTAAGGTTACCATGTAAAAACAGTCAAATTTTCAGGAGGTTTGGTACAAATTTGTAACACTGGGTACCACGTGCAAATCGACAAAACACGAGGGTACCACGTGAATGAACCCTCGTTTTTAAAAAACAAAAGTTGACGGTGTTAGTGAGAGGGTTAAGTTTTGGGTACCGTGTGCAAACAGTCAAATCTCAAGGGTATTTTATACAAATTTGCAAAACATTAGGTACCACATACAAATTGGTAAAACACGAGGGTATTACGTGAATTAACCCTAATAATAATATAGTACTACATTTTTTTTAAGCTAAAAAGCTACCAAAGCCACTCTTTTCTAATTCCTGCTCTTGCACTAACTTGAATTGAATTTGTCTCTCTCTCACTTACTTTCTCTCTCCTCAACCTTTTTGGCTCATTTTCCGCTCCTTTGTTTTTTTTTTCTTTCCCACTTTCGATCATTTGACGAAACTTCATTTCTTCCAACTTATTCTAAAAAGCTTTTAACTCATTCCAATATTTGATGTTCGACAAAGAAGCTTGTCTTATAACAATATCCGGAAATTTCGTAAATATTCGGCGTGTTAAGGTATAAAACCATTGACAGAGCGTTAACCGTTAACGAGTTCGTAACAACGATGTCGAACTGGTTATCGGAGATGCAAGAGCCGAGTATCGACACGGATAAGCTCAGCTACGAGATTTTCTCTATTCTCGAAACAAAGTTTTTATTCGGATACGGCGAAAACAACCACAACAACAACAATCTTATTCCTCCAAATGATACTAATTCTAATAATAGTAAGGTTGTTGCGAGGTTGCCGAAGCAGGTGTCGCCGTCGCATGAACCGCCGTTGACGCCACCGCGAGACGGCGTCGGTTCGATAAAAAATCAGCGCGGGAAGATATGTATACTAAGTATCGACGGCGGCGGGATGCGGAACATCATCTCCGGCAAAGCGTTGAGTTATTTAGAGCACGCGCTGAAGGTTAAGTCCGGCGATCCTGACGCCGGAATAGCCGACTATTTCGACGTCGCCGCCGGCGCCGGTGTCGGCGGAATTTTCACCGCCATGCTCTTCGCCACCAAGGATCGCACGCGGCCACTTTTTACGGCGGACGACACGTGGCGGTTTCTGGCTGAGCAAGGGAGTAGGATTTATCGGGCCGGGAACGGGTCCGGTTCGGGCCGGCTAAAGAGGTTTTTTCGGCCCGGAACCCGGTCCACTACGGTGGCTATGGAGAAGATTATGAAGGAGAAGTTTATTAAAAACGGTCGGAGTTTAAGCTTGAAGGATACGCTAAAACCGGTTTTAATACCGTGCTATGACTTGTCCAGTACGGCGCCGTTTTTGTTCTCACGTGCGGATGCGCTCGAAACGGATGGGTTTGACTTCCGTCTTTGGGAGGTCTGCCGTGCCACGTCAGCTGAGCCAGGTGTGTTCGAGCCGGTCGTTATGAGGTCCGTGAACGGCTCGACACGGTGTGTTGCGGTCGATGGTGGGTTAGCGATGGCTAACCCAACCGCAGCCGCAATCACGCACGTGCTACATAATAAACAAGAGTTTCCGTTCGTGCGAGGGGTGGAGGATATTATGGTCCTTTCAATTGGAACTGGTCAGCTTCTGGAAGGTAGCTTTGACTCTGGTGAAGTCAAAGGGTGGAAACCTAAACATTGGGCTCGACCCATGGCTCGAGTTGCGGGTGACGGTTACGCTGACATGGTGGACCACGCCGTTGCGAAAGCGTTCGGGCAATATCGGTCTAGTAATTATATTCGGGTTCAGGTACGTTTTTATTACTGCGACTTAATATGCTTTTTAGGTTATCGACTAGGGAATACGACTTACTCACTTAATGTGACGTGTTGTGATATGGTGGTACTCAAATCGGATCATAAAAGGTAACAATATATTGTGCAATGCGAACTACGTATGTTATTAGGGAATAAATGTGATAGGTGTAACACCATTTATGACAACCAATTTCCAACACTAATTCTGATGACCAAAGACGAGAGTGAGTGATGGGGAGTTTAGTTATGTTATGTGATTAAAAATCTTGGTAGTTACCTTCTAACAGACATTCCTATGGTGTTACGGGTACGCATTTGTGCTAAATGTCGAAGTATACAACGACCCACATTTTATTTAAAAAATTCCTTAGCCATGGTAAGCGCGAATCTTGGTTTAATCTACTACTCAGTGAATAATATCTCGTGTTAATCTTAGTCAAGTCCCGTAATCAACTCGACTATTATCCAGTAATCCTAAATTCCTAACCCTGACCCACCTGAACATCTGTCATTTCTACATATTTCTTTTCTTAGCAGGGTAGCGCAAATCTTGGTTTAATCTACTATACTAGTGTCTCGTGTTAATCTTAGTCAAGCCCCGTGATCAACTCGACTCTAACCCTAAACTGACCCACCCGAAGATGTGTCCATTTCTATTTAGGGAGGGGGGGGGGTTAAGTTCAATTATTTCGGAGTCAAGTCCAGGAGGATCACACCAACTACATAAAAGGGAAACATAAGATCCTCTTTTCATTTCCATAGTTTTTGTTTCCAACATCTTTATTTAGCTTGTAAAGAAAGATACAAAATCCAAAATGTCTGGTTAATGCCATCAAGGTGACCCACAAGTTGATCAAAGTTTGGACACTGATATTTTAGCAAAGAAGCCAGGCTGTGTTTTTTTGGGTTGATGCAATTTAAGACAAGTATGGAGGAAGAAGAGTAAGAGTATATCCGTTACATAAGTTGGCGATGTTTAACGTCATTGTTTTTCTTGGGAAGAAGATTTATGGGTTTTCTACGGCTTATGTTAGGGGACACGTACTTGTTGAGTTCTACTACATACTACTTGCCTTGCCTTAGACCCAAAAAAAAGACAATCACATTTTTGATTTTTTACGTACTTGGCTTCCTAGCTTCCTCTTGTTGTACGTACAAGGCCCCCTCTTTCTCCTTCTGTCCACGTGATTTTTTTTTCTCTTGTTTGTTTGAGGGAAGGGAAGGACACATTACGCAACGAGTTTTGGGTAATACCGTAGTATGTGTTGTTAGGGCGGAAAGATCAGACGAGGGAGTACTCCAAACCGTAGCACAATATCGTAAGGACACGACTGATTTCTATTTTATATTTAATGGTCAATCTACAAGCTAAGGTATTACTCCATATCATGAAATGGTTGAATTCTCACCCCGCAACTCCGTAAGTATATATGATCAGATCGTCTTATCTAAGTTTTTGTCGGACGGGTTTGATTTCTTGGTTACAAAAAGGGAAATATACTTTTGTTTCCTTTGCTAGTCAATACTCCACTCGTTAATCCCTGCACAGTTAAGGGCACAATGTTTGCTTTTAAGCCCTGTTCCCAAGTTCTTTATGGGACAAACTATTTTTTTGGTGTAAGGTATAAAACCCTTGTCTAGGTAGTCGGCAACTTTCTTGTTAACTGTATTAGTCAAGACACTGTTTTCTGTTTAGCTCACTAACAATAAATTTAATGATAGATTTAAGTTTTTTTTTTTGGGTACAATGATAGATTCAAGTTAATGAGGTAAAGAATGTCTTTTGTATAATGTGTATGTGTATGTGTGCCTTGTTCCTAGTGAATCGAATTTCCGCAAGGAGGTTCGATTCGACTCCATTCCTGTGCTGAGGATGTTTTAATGATCCACTGTCTGGTGTCATCTAAGAAGTTCTGCTTCTCAGCATTACAACTTACAAGTTAAAGAAATTCTCCTCATCAGTAATTCAGGATCAAAAAGAGAAAAATTTACTAAATTCAATCTGATGTTGACTTCTTCCAGCATGGATTCAGAGAATAAGTGCAATTAAGGGAAAAAAAGGGTGGTCCATGCTAGCTTCATAATCAGCTGTAGAAGCTGTTTATATTGTGAAATGTGATGACTTGTTCTTGAGTTCATCACATGCACCTGAAATTGCTAAAATTTCTGGTGGTCCATAAAAACATAAGCCAAAATAATTAAATTGTGCTTGAAATCTATGGAGATGAATTTATTGTCCTTCTATTTCTGTTGGACAAAGATTTATAGGACTAATATGGCATTTTTGAACCTATACGCTACTCGCTTAAGTGTAACTCCTTTAGGATGAAATCATGCATGTACGATTGTTCTGTGCTGTGCTAATGTTGGGATTGATGGTATGGAAGATATTTATCGATTGATTAAAATGGTGTTATGTCCCGTCGATGGACTTAATATTCGTGTTATGTACAGATAATCGTCTTCTGCTAATTTTCATCGCTCTTGCGAGTCAGGACTCTGATTCTGATAATGTCTGAAACTGCCCTTAGAAGAAGTTAGGACACAAGTGTAGTAGTACTAGTATGTGTTAAATTTCGCAGGTTACTCTTCATTACAATGTTTAATGACTTGAGTTCGGTGACAGGCGAATGGGTCTAGCTCTGGTCGGTGTGGGGCAAATGTCGATACAGATCCAAGTCCTGATAACGTGAAAATGCTGGTTGGGATTGGAGAGGAAATGCTGAAACAAAAGAATGTTGAATCAGTGCTCTTCGGTGGCAAGAAAATAAGCGAGCAGAGCAATTTCGAGAAACTGGATTGGTTCGCGGAAGAACTCGTGCTCGAGCATCAGAGGCGGAGTTGTAGAATAGCTCCGACAGTTGCGTTCAAGCAAGTGCATACAAGAGCAAGTTAAGGCTTTGCTGTCTCAGAAAAAACCAACCAAAATGACCAAGGAAAATAAAAACAAAAAGGTAATTCCTTGCTCTATACGCCTTAATACTCTTTAACAGTATGATTATCTTTGAGTGTTTGACTGTGCTCCATAAATACTGAAGTGTCATACGTAAATGTCACAGTAAAAAGTGAAGTAATTACTGTGTCTATAAAAGCCGTATAATTTGGGTCAATTAAGAATGAAATGCAAGACTTTTATGTCTTTTGCTTTTGCCGTCCTACATAGGCAATTTGGCAAAGACCAGAAACCACTAATATATTGTACTTTTTGACAATGCTTTTTAGTTAGGGATTGCTTTCGTACATACATTGTCAAATAGTAACAATTCGGTCCATGTAATTTTCGGTGGAAGTTTCACTTTCGATATTTCCATCATAGGAATAATGCCGTAACTAGGATAAGACTGCATACATCCAACAAATAGCGCAACCACTTAGTTGCCAAAAGGGTTTCGCCCTTAAACCTTGTCACATCCTCCACTGTGAATGACCCACGAAAACTTTGTTAAACTGAGGTAAAAGTATTAACTTCCTAATTTAGCCATAACACGCTGCTTCGGATTCCAAATCCCGTGATTGTCCCACATCCGACCCTCCCCTACCTCACCACATACGACAGCTTCATCAGCGAGACCGGGGGTTATGTTGTTGTAAAGTCTTAGGTGATTTCTGTTCACTTGAGTGTTCCACCTTCGGTCCCATACGGCCATACTGAGAGTTATGTATAACAGAAGCCAAGCAGACTGCATTATTAGAGCATACTTAAGTCATACAGCTTCCATAACGTAACATTCGTGCACGACCACACCTAATGTAATAACCCACACGTTGTCTTCACTGGTAGATGTCACTGCGTCACCGAATATACTTTCGTTTTCTTATCGTTAGATCATATATATATCATGTTGTATACACTTGGGTCCAAAACTCTGGGATTTCCTTGAATTATACAATTTGGTATTTGGTATTTTGGTCTGCTTATCTTTGGCTTCTTTATCTCAATAATATAAGATGGGTTATGACAACGACACACGCAGGCGGAGACGTGGTTTTCTTCTCTGGCGTTAGTGTCACCGTATATGATCTATCTATCTCTTTCACTCAGATGAAGCGTAATGTCACTTTTCGGAGTGTAACTGAACGCCACAAGTTAACTATGGCATAATGAAGTAGAAATTCTATGATATGGAGCAAGCGATAGATTTTTGTATCATTTCTTATCATTGTTAATTCGTCACCTTGATTCTTTCATCGGAAAGCGGTTGTCTATTCATTCTAAAGAGGGAGTACTCTCTAGGAATATTTTTTAGACCCTTTACTTATACTTTTGACATAGTTGTTTTTTGTGATGAACATTTGGTTTATAAAAAAATAAAAAGATTGAGGGGTGAGTGTGAAATTGTGATGTTGAATGAAGATGAGCAGAAACTTTCAATGTAGCTTAGTTAAGTTGTGGGGTAGAGCATTCCTCCTGATTATCAGACTATGTCTCCTACCGACACTGCGTCTTCGTTGTAGCAAAGGGCCATGAGTGAGTTTCTCATGTTTACCCCGTCAAAATTACTGAGTTTTGACATGCTTTCAAAGTTTAGGGGGATCTTCTCTCCCCTTTTTGGATCTTAAGGACATACTCCCTCCGTCCCAGCTCAAACGCCCCATGATGTTTTTGTAGTGGAATAAGAAAAATTGATATAATAAGTTGAGTGAGGTAATATCAGGGAAAAGGAAGAGAGAGAATGAATGTGAGGATTAATAAAAGTAGGAGAGATAATGTGAGAGATGATGTAATAATTTAATAAAAGTAGGAGAGATAAATATGTCCCAAAATAGATGGGGCGTTTGAGGTGGGACGTCCCGAAATGGAATATGGGGCGTTTGAGCTGGGACGGAGGGAGTATTCTTCAAGAATCTTTCCGTAAATTTAGGCTTTCCGACCGCCGTCGGTCATCACATGAGATTAGGGGATTCGTTAGTTCGTATCAATCTCATTTGTAGTTGAACATTCTTTGTCCAAATTCGTTTTGATTTAGTTGTCACCCTATGTCTAAAAACAAAACCTTAAAGAGCTACTTATAAACAATCTTTGTGTCATATGTGGTGGACTCGAAACTTTGGCGTTTATACGATCTCAAACATTATAATAATGCTTTTAAAGTTAGAAATTATGACCCAAAAATGAAACCTTAAGTGACAAGCTTATGTTGTGTTATCTTACCAGTAAAGATAATTGTTTATCACTATTGATGTTTATGTTGATGTATCACTAATAAGTAATAATACATGAAATTATAAGTATTGTGGTAAGAATTTATAAAAAAAAAAAAAAAAAAGTATTGTGGTAAGAATAAAAATAGATGTCACAATAATATACAATAGAAGAACAAAACTTTAGTCCTAAATAATATTTTGGTTAGCTAAAGTAAATCATCAATGTAAGGTGGATATGTGGAATTAGATAAAAAGAATACGGTGTATATGAACAAGTTTAATTGAATTTTTAAGAAAAAAAAAATATTGAAGTTTCCTTTTTTGTACGGAGTACATAGTAGCAGCGGCCTGCGGGGGTATGCCCGTATGAGCATCAGTATGAGGATTTGAACCGTGAACAACCCCGATTTCTTAACCACTAAACCAACCTAGATTCTCGTATTGAAGTACCTATTAGATAAATTGATAACATGTCACCATTTCCTGTACGTTCATTAATTATTTTTACTTTGTTGCTTTTGGAATTGGAATTGGAATATTCATGGCTTTTGTGTTTTGGTGACTTCACTTTTGTTTACATGAGAGCATCACCAAGAATAAGTCTAAAGAACTTTCACTATCCTTTTGTCTTTGCAGGTGAAAATATTTAGGAGTACTAAAAAAGTGTGAAGAAAAGTTACTATCTAGTACCCATTACTACCATAGAGTAGTAGCCAGCTAACTTTCCAAGTGAACTCATTCAAGATAGTGGAGGGAAAGGGACTGAGCAAACTTGTTTAAAAGGAGAGAAGATCTTGGTGGGATTCCATTGCCCGCCCTATTGTAAGCATTGTGGTCTCCAATTCGACTTTTTATCGAGGTGACTGAAATATGTTCGGTGCAACACTATGTTATATGAGAAACTAGTATTTATTTTTATTGGGAGGATGATATAGCATAATGTTACCCTAGATATTTTCGAACGGAAAGTGTTATAATAACATAGAAGATGGAAAATACCAAAAAAATGTGTAGAACGAAAAGGTTGAAAAACTGTAAAAAGAATTGGAACTTGGAAGTATTGACCTTAGGAATTTTGATTGTCAATACTTTGGTTTCATCTGTAGCAAATTTGAATTCAAATGTAATTCAGGGTGGGAACTTTGAAGGTGGTGTTCTTTTTACCTCTCTTTTTTCTGTAATTATCTTGTACGGCGTAATTATATATTTTTTTAATCTTGTTTGTAAGAGTAGTGTATCAAATTTACATTTTGCGTAAATTTGCAAAATGTTGCATTGTATAATTTTGCATAAATTTGCAAAATGTTGCAAAGTATAATTTGTTTTTACCTGTTGGCTACTTTTGTTTAAACGAGTTTTTTAAGCTATCCATCAAATTGAGTCGTGAAATTTACAGTATTAAAAACATAACTATTAAACACCATTAATAGTTTTATTTCAAAAAAAAAAATAGTATTAAGTTTTAGGCCTCAAAAAAAAAAAATAGTATAAAGTTTGAACTATACAAGTTAAATACATAGTACATAAGACTAATTTAGTTTACTACAACTCAGAATCTGAATCGCTATAGGATTTTGAATTCCAAAATTTGGAGGCAACAGCATCCTCATAAGAATTGACAGTGCTAGCAGCATTAGAGAAGTCCCTGAAACGTACAAGTCCCTCCTCGCCACTGCTAACACTAACAATTCGACTGCCGTCAACAGCCAGAGCATTGCAACCTGTCCTCGCATTTAATATATCGGCATTGCAGCAGATCAAAGAAGTTCTACGAGTGCCAGTCTCCACCTCCCACACGTTAGTGTAAAAGTCATTCGGACCCCCTGTAACTATCTTGTACGCATCCATGTGTATATGCGTAACTGGACCATTGTGACCGTCCAAGATCGCCATTGGCTCTGGTTTTGATCCCTCCTGGGATTTCCTGATGTCCCACAACAAGGCTCTACAAAGACAGAATTTCATTTTTGGTCAGGGCAGTCAGACGAGCAAGAATAGAAAGACATACGACCTTGTCCAAGCAGTACAAGAATGGGTAATCTAAAACAACATTCACAGGCGAGCAGGCCTATTACCATAAACTCCAACTTGGTCCATGTACGAGCCAAGTCATAGCAACCAATTCGTAAAAGCAGAAGTGAACTCGAAGAAAAACAGGTCAGACATTTACAAGCCTAGACATTGACAGAATGCAGTTCTCGTGTGGTAGACTTTGCCAGAAGAGGATCATCAGATATGGAAAAGCTAATTTCTAAAGCATATTTGACTCTCATGGATCAAGAATATCCGAACTTTCACGTCTGAAGGAAAGAGGTTCAATATTAAACAACAAACTCTTACAGTGCCTCAAAGGCTCCAGCACATGACAAGGTAAATAATGGATGAACGTCAAATTTAACCTAATAAATTCCCTCATAAAGGGTGACAGTCGAGGTAACTTGGGTATGTTTGGTGGAGGGATCAGAATTACAATGTAATGGTTGGAACTTGGAAGTGTAGTACATAAAATGTAAACATTGAGAGGGAGAAAGAGGACTCACAAGGGGGAGAAAGTAGTTGATTACATCCAAGGGTTTAAATTGAATAATGATGATTATTTTAACTTGATGGAAAAATCATTACATTGCAATGAGGATTACACTTACACAGCATAAGCTGCTCTTCAGATCCTTTTTCTCATGCATATAAAGGTTCTGACAACTAAATACACCTCAAACATCTTACTGAAATAGATCATATCCCATTTTAAAGCTGCTGAGACCTGAGATTATAAGCCCACACTTGATACATTATCAGTCATTAAAATCCACCCCATGAAATGAGAAACCGGGTAGTATTAGGATTATTCTTCTCAATGAAATGAAATGGCAGGAACCAGATTTCAGAAGATGAATGGACTTCTGACAAGTATCCATCTGAAACTAACTGAACCTACACTAGACAACTACAACTTAACTTCTATGTTGTTATAAATGAATTTGGCAGAATGGATAGAGCTCTTTTTGGAACATCTACGACATAATTTTGATAGGCATTACTTTTGCATAGTGACATTACAAAATCACGGAAGCATTAATAGGAGTGATGCTTTCTTTATCTGAAATACACATTACCTGTTATTTGCACCAGTGCAGACCAATGATCTGGAAGCTAGCAGTTCAAACGAGGAAAAATATGAATGACCAACAGCAGCCGTAAAAGCCTTTTTCATGGTTCTCAAATCGATCGCGTGAACAGAGGATCCAGCAGCCACATAAAGCATGTACTCAAAGCATTTCACTCCAACAGGAACACCGGATAAGGAAGAATTTCCCACACAGTTAGATGTCCGAGATGCAGGTGCTAAAGCGCAGTCCCAAACTCTGATCTGTTAATACATTAAGAAACACTAATTGTAGAACATAATTTGCAACATTATTCAGAAATGGAGACGGAAAGGAGATGGAGAACATCATGTAACAATATTATTAACCATGTATTTGCAATGTTTCCACACCCCAACTTCTCCCATCATTTTCGCTAATTTCTCATTTCATGCCCAACCAATAAGTAGAAACAAAAAAAGGGCAATTGCTCGAGGATTCTAAATAAATGTTAACTGCTGTTTAATACCACTTCTACATGGATTTTGTGCCCTTGTTCGTTCTTCGAATGACGCTAGTGGAGCTCCACAATGAATATGATGGCGTTTTGCTCTATCTGGTACCACATTGTTCGAATTCCGATATCTTTGAAAGTTTGGCAGGTTTTTGTGATGTTTACTAGTTTAGTAGAAGATTCAGATAAGTATGAGGTGACTAGTACGCATCAGGCACCTGTTGAGGTCAGCGTGCGTTTTTCGCCTATTATAGGACCAATCATAACTACTCCGTATTTGGCTCTAATGTTCTGCTAGAAACATGACATTGCCTATAGGTGCTTGCATAAAGAGCCATGTTATTTATCTTTAATTATAATTTCCTCTATAATTATGGTTATTGTTTGTTCAAGCATGATTAGTAATTAGTCTTTCATCAAGCTACCATGACTAAGTCAACTATTAAGTTGCAACTGAGAGCATAATAAGAGTTCTCACAGCGTACGGAGAAACTTAATTGTAACTCTGTCAACTGTTAACGTTTACCCATGTTAGGTGTCTAAGTGGATTATCCGGGTTTCTGTTTTAAGCAAGCTATATGACTAATTCTTGCTTTAGAAAGGAGGAGGGAGAAAAATAAATTCCAAAAACTTGTAGCATAGAGTTCATTAGTCAAATTATGTTGCAGATAGAGGAGAAAAAGGATGAATATTAACAGAAAGGCTAGTAGTAGGACAGTAGAATACCTTAGAATCCATAGCAACACTGACCAAAAGAGAAGGTTTGTGCCTGTAAAGATCAAGAAGCATTGTGCATTATTTACAGATTAGTTTGATAAAAGCCAGCAGAACATATGAACATCCGACAGGCCAATACCACAATTGAAAATAAGAAAGAAACATGCATTAACGAGAAAAACGGAAGCAACACAATCCGGAAACAACCTTACATAGTGCCCTACAATATAATAAGGAAGCTAACAGACGACAACTGACAACAGGCTAAGTGACACTTATTCTGAACCAAAACAAGGTACTCAAGCAAACCCCCCTTTCTTTCGCGACATGAAGGTAAAACTCCAGTTTTAGGCAGTGAGGAGATCCTTCGTAGACAAAGAAAGTAATTACAAATTATAAAAGCACAGGAAAGCACACGAAAACGTTCTATTCTTGCCTTTAATGGTGTACAAAGTCAAAGAAGCAAAAACAATCGTATCAAGATAATGCTCATACCCAGAAACCGACAACAATTTGACTGGCTTTTCATGCCCATAAAATGTTGCACTCAGGGCATGTTTGCCACGTTTTCCACTAGAACTAAGAGACCATAGGCGAACTGTGCCATCCTCCCCTCCACTAGCAAGCACTTTGCTACCACAATTGCCTAATAATTTATTTGAAAGTGTTGAAACAGGACCACTGTGACCTCTCAAACATCGAACACATGAATCCTGCCAGTAGATATAAAAGATGCAGGTGAGATGAATAAGATAGCATAACTAAACAAAATTTGTGATATTTGTTTAAAAGAATATCTTTTTTAAACAGTATTCAAAGCAATACTGTTAAGCACCATAACCGTAATTAAAGAAGTAGCCATAACGAGCTTGATACTTTATGTCATTGTAATAGTTTTGGGAGACACAATATCTATATACATCTTTTGGAAATTTTTCACATTTCAGTTTTGTTCAAGGTTGTTTGAAGAGTAGAGAAGTAACTTTTAACTACTTAGTTCATAAGGTCAAGATATATGCAGCTATACCACAGAGCATAGAGGCCCAGAGGGAACAGCTTTTTCTGTTTGTCATTTTCTTAGATGTTTGCCCAGAACCTTAGAAAACATGGAACATTGTCACACAAATTGTTCCTCTATTGAGCTAAATAAAAGAACATAATGTTTTCTTGCAAAAGAAATCTTTTACAAAATATGGCATGGTGATGGGACTAGTAATTAGAATTGGTGGCAATCGGCTATAATCATAAGATTGCATCCTTTCTGCAGACAACGACTATAAATTTCCCTCATTATGTAAGCAAACAAAACCTTGGAGGCTTGGATTATCATAACTACATGATTAAGTAATCAGTGGTAATTGAACAAATGACAAAACAGATCCGCCTTCAAAGACTTGAATTTAATACATCATGACTGAGCATATGAAGGCTTAGAAAAGTAATTTCTGCAAAAGATTGAGCTTATGAGCCATAGGATATTAGAATGGCAGTCTTTAACAAAATAAATGATGTCCATTGCCTACTTAGAGCAATGTTTTTAATCCCCAACCCTAATTAAATGCTTAAACAAATATTTTACAGCAGAGCCTGAAATGGCCCGGAATTGAGATTTCCCCTTCAATGAAAAGAAAGACAGTCTTTCACATCTATCACAAGTATTAAGCTATATTCATAAACAAGCAAACAACCGATTACAGGATTTTTTATTATCCTCAAAATAAATAACTAACCTTAGCACACCATAACAAACACCTAGCTAATTGGGGGATGCGTAGAGAAGAACCACTATACCTTCCACCAAAGGCGAATACAATGATCTGAGCTTGAGGTGATCAATAAACTTTCATCTCCCGGAGTTTCGCGAATAAAAGATGCTTCATTGCTGGCGAACAATCTACAGAACACAAAATAGCTACATGATGTTATACATATATGAAAGGTGTTTCTTAACTCGTTTTAAATTATAAGATATCTACAGATCGTTCTGTGAAATGACCTTTGCACTGTTACCAACCAATGAAATATAATACATTGTGACTATTTAAACCAAAGATGCCCCATTTGTAGCATAAAAGGAAGATCAGATATGCCAAAAAAAAAAATCTACAATTACATGGCGTCAAAGGACATCAAAAATTTCAATGCTTAAGCTTAAGACCAAGTTGTCAAAGAACTTGTAAAATTCCATTCATCAATTGATTGGGCATGGAGTGAAAGAAACCAAGATGAATAAAATATCTTGAGACCACTGCTTCATTTCTTGATGGGAAGGAGCCTAGTGAACATGATCATTAAGGCCATACACCAAAGAGCTGTGAGCTGTCACATCTCACAAGTGATGTCCCGACATTGCTATTCAATAAAATGAACGATAGTAGAATCAGCAATATACTCTTTATTGCCTAAAAGCAATCCCATAATGTTGTCAGGGAATATATTGCACTTCTTCAAACAAAAATAAATAAATACATCAACACATGAAGAATGTTTCTCCTAAATTTTCAACTCACGACAACCTCGTATATCTCTACAGGTTTTTAAAATCCCTTTTTAAAGAGAGACTCAAAACCAGAGACATAAGTATCAGCAATCCCTCTATATATACCTAACATCTACCAACCCAAAACTTAAAAGAAACAAATAAGGAGAAGTTTTCATTGAACTGACCTCATACAGGTAATCCTTGCTTTGTGATCCTTTAAATCAACAATGAGGTTTCTACCATGTATAAGATCATCAATCTTCAGTATCCGTACCTGTGGTCTCTGATAAATGACAAATAAGAAAATGACATTTTAATTATTACATCATGTCTATTAACCAATACAGCGGAAAAAGATGGAAGTGTAATACAAGGGTTTATCTTGACAACTGTAACATACAACTCCCATTGGGAAACTCAGTACATGTCTATAGGCCATAAAAATCTTTCTAAACATAATAATCCACATTCCTAAAAGTACAGCCTCAACCCTGAAAGTTGATACGACTTTAAAATGTTTCTCAGATGCTCAAAAAAATGGAAACAAGGCGAACAAGTGAAAAAAGAAACCTGTGAGAAAACAATGCTGCTTTTCCCCAACAATACATGACTGAATGGTCTTGCATCAGTATACAAGTCAGCAACTAAAGGATCAACAAAATTAAACTGCCAAACTGCTGTGCGCCTATTCAAATAAGACTCCCTCACTTGTAATCCTGGTGCATTATTACCCAACATCTGATCAGGCCACTTCTCCCTTCCAAAGATACAAAAGTGAAAAAGAAAAAGAACAAGAAAATCCACATCATATAAACTGAGTTTAACTACAAAGCAACAAATAAGAAGAAAATATAAATATAATCAGACAATTGCGACAGGCTCAGAAACTACCAATATCAAACACAGGAATTCACAGAAAAGTTCAACCTTTGAACATCAACATCTCCTATTATGAACCAACAAAGCAAGCACATCTCGTGGACTTGGTTTAAAAAATGAGTTTCTATTGTCCATCATATGTATCTGTTACGCAATTTCTTATATGAGGTGCTCCCCCCCCCCCCCTCTTTTCCCGGGAATACAAGGTAACTGAACCATAATATGAAGAAATAACCAAAAACCAGGCAGTTAAGCTCTAGAAATTGCTCATGAGTCATGACCCCTACACACATTGTGGCCAAAATATCAAGCATAATCCAGTTTCGACACAACAACATACTCATGCTACCTATTACTTCACTTCAACATTACGATTCTATATTCACCATTCAAAAAACATCAAAACTTTAGCAGCACTCAAAAACCAACAGAAATCGCAATCAACTTAGAAATCCCTCTCGTTTCCTCCCTCCCATTTCCAATATTGGTAAAGCGTATTAATGTATTATCTCCGAGTGTCTCGCTTCCCCCCTCCCCCCCCCCTTCCCTCCAATTTCCCCATCCAAACAAGATCATCAATGAAAACTCACTGCAACGAGTATCCCATAGTCGCAAAAGCGCCAGCATTAATCACATAATCTCCACATTTGTCTAAACCTCTAGCCTAATCTACAAAGTCTAAACACGCAATCGTAATACAGCAATCACAAGATCATTGCAATACTAAGCTTCTTCTTGAAGCCATTTGAATTAAACTCAACCGGTATCTCGATCACAACAACATACTCATGCTATCTATTACTCTACAAGACCTTTAAAACAACAATCTTCAACATTACGATTCTAAAATTCGCCATTAAAACAACATCAAAACTTACGCAGCACTCAAAATCCAACGAAAATCGCAATCAAAACATAATCGCAAACAATTTACAGAGAATAATTAAGAAAAAGTGAGTAAAAAGTAAAAACCTGAAAAGACGGGGCCAAATAGCGTCGGAATAAGCGGCGGTTCTGAGGAATTTGGAAGACATAGCCAAGTTTGAGAGATCTTGAATGCTCAAATAATTAGCGCAGTGTGCCAGTGAATCTATGTCTAATTATGTTATTGATGAAGATGAACAATTATCATCATTGTTGTTCCATGAACTTGAAGCTGAAGTTTCCGCCATTTTTGGTTCGGAATTAGCTGAGTTAAATTGGGGTGGAAGTATTTGATTGAGAATTCGAATTGGGGATTTTATTAGGTTTCGACACCATCACACAAATTGCGAAACACCCAAGTGACGCGCGCGCACTATGACACGGACGTTAGGAACTCAACCTGCCTAGGGGTTGTCCCGGGTTCAAATCATCATACCCCACCACCGCAGCATTAGCTGCTCCTTTGTACAAAAAAAAAAAAAATATGACACGGACGGCGTGTTACGACTTACGACTTAAGAGCATGGACGGTTCTCGAGATCGACTTTGTCAAAGTTCGGAAAAAAAAAGTCAATTTAACAAAAATAACTCAACGTTTCCCTCATCCTCCTAAAATAACCCAACCTTTTAGTTTTAATAAAAAATAGGAGAAACGGATTACATAACATGTTACTCTTGATCCCAAAATGGTGCCACCTAGGTCATAAAGACTCTTTTATCATATGCACAACACTATTGCACAGTGCTACATGTAACATTCCTCAACAAAATAGTTACGGTCTCTTTTTCAGCCTCCTATTTCTTGATGTAGAGAAGCACAACATTACACCAAGCATTACTTTGGCTTATCAAGGATCGAAAATAAATTTAGTTTTTAGAAAATGAGGGAAGCTACAGGTTATACTCCACACCTTGCAAGTGAGTCTAATGAGTAGTTGCATTTTTTTTTTCTGAGGTCAATGAGTAGTTGCAGTGTCGGGCACTCGATCATCATGCTTCTAACCTAAGGACTCAGTTCCAGAAATCCAAGAACCAAAATCGGAACCGGAACCAAAATTCCTGGTTATGCAATGCTAGAACCAAAACCACTAGTAGTCGTAGGTCTTCACTAGATAGTAGACACTAGTCTTTAGAAACTTGAACCAAGATCGGCCTGCTATTACAATCCCAAAAGCAGGATATCGGGCTGTTAAACAAGAGCAATCCATCTCCTCGTGATATCTGACGGTTTTATATCTAGGCTGATGAAAAGCAGTAATATAATTACAATACAAATGATGATGAAAGAGATCCAAAGTAATTACTCATTCAAATATGATTACACTATTCTCAAGTCTGTTTTCGACATTCTGTCTCTCCCCAACAGCAGAATAGGCACTGGTGGAGATTACAAAATTCCAGCATCTGTAACATGGAATAGAAGATGCATCTTGAAGCTAAAAGAATCATACGGATACACAGCTTTATTCCGCCTTATTCAGTAAAAATATTGTTATGAAACTCAATTCTACAACTGCGAGATGAGAAAAGATGTACAGAGCACAAGCAATAAAAGATTGATCCACTTTTTTGCGAAAATTTCATATGGCATTCATATTCACTTTGAAAGGTATCTAGAATATGAACACTACACTGTCATGGACTCTGGATTTCTGGTTTTGAGCCACACATTCTGATATCCACATCAGGTTTCTGATCTCCTGCTCCCTTAGCCTCATGTAAGCGAAGAAAACAGCATAATGGAACTGCAGTCGCAAAAAAGATGTAATTATTTCAGTATCGGCATAAACTTTAAAAGAAATTAACCGTGAAGCAATCGAAATATTGTTGTGAGTTGTCAGTGAAATCAGTTTAGTAACGAGAATAAAACCTGTTGTTCAAATGCCAAACAGAGTCTCTTGACTTCCTCCTCATAGAAGGCCTTGTCCAGCATCTGGCTTTCTCCAAAAGACATTTTGGAGAAGATGGACTGGTAAGGAGGATATTTTTCCATTCCAGAACGAACCTGAGTCAAGGAGCAATAAACCGCATCAGATAACAACCTTCATAGACAAAACTGAAAGAAAGTGGCGTGCTTTGGCTTTGCCAGTGCATAAGAAGGACAGCAAAACAACTGTGGAAAACCACCGATGGTAACCTTAATAGTTTCAGTTTTCCTAATTGACATCCCCACCTAAGCGTCATGTGTCACCCCCATGCTAAGGTTTATGCTATCCAACTTTCTGAGTAAGTTACTAATGATGTTGGTATTAGCTCAGTAAAGTTAAAATAAGTAATAACTAGTTAGACTAGGTGAAACTTTCAATTACTTCCTAATACTTTGTTCTCTCCTCAATCAGCTCTCTTCCTCTCTCTATTCTCACTCACGCTCTCAGGCCACCAATCTCACGAAACCCCACTACCATTACAGCACCCCCACTACCTCACATGGCTGGCTCTCCATGATACTCTACAATCACTCTATTCCCCACACCCCTACCCAGGCCCACATGACTCCCATCGCTGCCTCCAGCCATACCAGAAAGAGTGACTGTATAGGGTGAGACTGAAAGAGTGAAGAGAAGGGAAAGGGACTGGGGAAGTTGATGGAAGGGCAGTGAGTGGGGGAGGTTGAGGGGAGGAGGGTCATGGTTGGCGGGGCTGAGGAAGTCAATGGGACGGGAACAGTGGTGCAGGGGTTGAGAGGAGAGGTTATGGGAGGGGTGGGGACGTGGCCAGGGGGTAAGTGTACAAGGTTGAGAAAGAGATAGAGAGTGACGATAGGGAGGGGGGAGGGGCAGGGAGTTGAATATGTATAATTAGTTAAAAACAAAGACAGTGAATTTAAATGATTACCTAAGTCAATTTTAGTGAAGCTAATCTACACCATCATCCAAATTGAATTTTTTGTACGAAATCGACCTCAAGGGTACTATAACTATCATGTATTACACTGCTAGCCAAAGAAGAAACCGGAAAGGAAGTAAAAAAGTACCACTAAATCACGATTTTATTCCAAACAAAGTGCTACAAACAATCATACCTGATCTATATCCTCACAAATAGCAAGCTCTTCATGACCATAAGGATACCTACAACAAAGGCATATG